>SOPF01027195.1:0-84583 GCA_012979155.1 Hypericum perforatum | reverse complement strand
CTTTTCAACTTCAGGGAGTTCCTCAAGCTCAAAGGGTCGCAATAGACACCCTATCTGCTACTAGGAGATTCCTTCATCAACACGGAAGGAAGTAGTAACATTTATATTCCTAGTTTTATTGCTTAATAAAAACCCTGGAGTTCTAGCAATAACTCAATTATTAGAGATCTCATCGACTTTGAGTCTGGATCATTCGGGTAGTGGGCAAGAGGGAGGGTCTTCTTACATTAGGTGGTCCAACGACAAGGTCTAAACTCTAAATATCATTTAGGATTCTAAACCTGTAAAAGCCTATGTATTTCCCCCAATAAGATCCAAAAGAAGTGAATTATGGCAGATAAGGATAAAGTTCTTAGGGGAATGTCTTTGCTTGTGTGTTACTAGACTTCAACAAAACCACAACTGTCATGGAGAGGCAACTAGACATTATAATAATAGTGGATCAAGCCCTCTTCTCTTTGTTTTACTTAATTATTTCTTTATTTCTTTCTCTGCTGTATAAATTATTGTAGTCTCGGCAATTATTATTGCCATGCTGTCTACATTGCTCTTACAGAGAATTCCACTATTTTTGTGTTTTTATATTAAAATTGAAGTACGAGGAAGAAAAAAAAAACAGAAAAATGGAAAAGAGGGAAGTTTTTCTTGGTCAAGTTCTAAAGTCAGAGTTGTGATAGGATTCAGTGTATTATTATGTATTTGTGTTTACAAGTAAAGTATTTTATTACTATCAAAAGGTTAGGTCGAAGTGCACAAGTAGAATACATTTCTCATGTTTTTAAGCACTATGATTCTCTTAAATGGTTAGAGAAATTAATTATTTAAATAGCATAAATTAATTAGATTGAAAATATCTATAACACAAATTTCTTAAACCTCGACTTTATTTTCTTCATTTATTATACGCTAATCTATTTTGAGAAATTCTGAGATTTTTTCATATCATTATCTAAATAAATTTTTTTATACTAAAATTTTGTTTATTATATAATGACGTAGTAGTAATTATGTATAGTAGTCTGATCCGAATCTATCAATAAATTTTTTTATTTTTTTTAAACGTAGATATTCACGTTATCTCTTGCCTCTTAAAAAAAATTTATGCTTTTTGTTCTCTGAATTCCTAACACTCTTAATAGAAGAACGTGATGAAAGATTCTAAATTAGATTACTTGTGATATGTAAATACCCTTTTCCTCGGTGGGCATGTTCTTGTCATCACGGGATCGCATTTCTTGATCGTAAGGTCGTTAAAAGATAATGGGAATTATAATTCGTTATTTAGTTAATTAACCAATTATCTGTATGTTTGTGTTTAATGGAATCTTGGAGCAGAAATCCACTCACTGACGTTGTCAGAGTCTCCGGTAGCGGGCCCCACCTTGATGCTTCACAATTAGTCAATAATAAAGGAAAAAGATAATGCTATATTGCTTCACTTCCGAATCTAATTATAATTAAATTTGTCAGTTTATTAACAGATATTCGGTAGTTAGTAGGAAGAAAAAAAATCAACCATTCTAACTGCATAATTGTGGGCTGGCACCCTCTGATTGATGAATTATAATCGATACTGCTCAACTTTTTAGTTATAAATCACTTAGTTACCTAATATTTATTCAGTCACAATATTTAAATTTGAGATGAACAGAAACTAAAAAGTAAAAATTTTTCCTTAGTGCAAGGATTTTTAATATTGTCACAAAGTTTCAGGTTATTTGATGCATTAATCAATTCAGTTTAGAGTTATTGATATCTTAACAATATTGCACCTAAAGAAAGACTTTCAAAATATTGCATATTGATTACAATTTTTTGATAAAATTAAAACAACTAATTGATTAACATATAAATAAAATAACATTTGATGACTTGATCCATGCTTAATCGAGAAGCCAGGACGAAAAAAAATATAAAGAAAAGGAAAATCCAGCAAATCAAAAGCCGGCCTTCATCAGTACAAGTGTAGAACCATAAATCATTACAACATTCATTAAACCTTCCACACCCGTTCTCAACGGTCATCAAAAGATGGTCTCTCTCTCCTCCCACTTGTCCGAAAACCACCCACGCAAATCCCCATTTTACCCCCAACTCCCAAGGGCATAAACGTCATTTCCAAAAATAGCCGAATCCAACACTACAATCTAACTGACAGCTCATCTCTCTCTCTCTCTCTCTCTCTCTCTCTCCCTCTCCCTCTTACAAGCTTAATAAAACACTCGAAACACAAACCCAGAGACAACTTCTTCTCTCTCTGGCTGGTGTAAGAAAGAAGAGAGAAGAATGTCGGTGTACGACGCCGCATTTGTGAACACGGAGCTCTCGAAGCCGACGTCGATATTCGGGCTGAGGCTTTGGGTGGTGATCGGAATCCTCCTCGGCTCCCTCATAGTGATCGCCCTTTTCTTCCTCTCTTTATGCCTCACCTCCTCCCGCCGCCGCCGCAACCCCAAGACAACCGGTCGTCCGGACACCCCACTCCCTGTCGCCTCCAAGGAGATCCAGGAGGTCGTCAACAACTACACCCACCGCCAGGTCCCGGAGATAACGGTCGAGATCGGGGGGAAGCCGGACCACCGGGTGGTTTTCTCCAGCGGGGACGAGAGCAGGGGGACCGGGGGGAGCGTGGTCAGTGGCGGGGTGGAGACGGGGTCGTTCGGGAGCGGAGGAGGGGGTGGGCCCGGGATGGGTCCGGAGGTGAGCCACCTGGGGTGGGGGAGGTGGTACACTCTGAGGGAGCTGGAGGACGCCACCGAGGGGCTGGCGCCGGAGAATGTGATCGGAGAGGGAGGGTACGGGATTGTGTACCGCGGGGTTCTGGTGGATGGGACCAAGGTTGCTGTTAAGAACTTGCTCAATAACAGGTCTGTGTTTTTTTGTGGGAAAGTTTGAGTCTTTAAGGTTCTCTACTTTGTGGTTGATTTGGGTTTTTTTCCTGTTTTGTGGGGTTGTTGCGAGTTTAGACTTTAATGACGTTGGTGCGTGCATCCTTTTTGTTTGTTCCTATATTCTTGTCTTGTGGGTTTTTTCAGTATTTTATTTTTCTGTCAAAGTTTGTGACTTCAAGGTTTTGTATTTTGTGAGTGATTTGGGTTTGTGTGTTTTGGGAGGTGGTTAGGATTTTGTTTTTTTTTTCAGTTTGTGGGGGTTAACTGCGAGTTTGAACTTTAATGACCATGCTTCTTGCATCCTTTTTGTTTGTTCCTATATTCTTGTCTTGTGTTCGGGTAATTAATTAGCATGGATTGACTTGTTCTGGTAATTAATTACATTTAAGAAACAATGTGATCAGAGGTCAAGCGGAAAAGGAATTCAAAGTGGAAGTGGAAGTAATTGGACGTGTTCGGCATAAGAATCTTGTTCGGTTGCTTGGTTACTGCGTCGAAGGTGCCTACAGGTTTGTGATTCGATTGTTCTGTGTTCCTGAATCTTCTTTTTATGTATGTCGCTGATCAAGGGGTTTACGGATCATTGGTCTTCTTCACCTTGTATGCAGAATGCTTGTGTACGAGTACGTTGACAATGGCAATCTCGATCAATGGATTCATGGTGAAGTTGGAGAAGTCAGCCCTCTAACATGGGATATCCGGATGAACATTATACTGGGAACGGCAAAAGGGTAATCGGTTTATGTTTCCTGCTTTTTTCGTGGATAAATTTGATCGGTGCTCCTTTTTTTGACTGTTTACTCAAAGTATCTCTTTGCTACTATTGCTGGTGTAGATTGGCTTATCTTCATGAGGGTCTTGAACCGAAGGTTGTCCATAGAGACGTCAAGTCCAGCAACATCCTTCTTGATAGACAATGGAATCCCAAGGTCTCTGATTTTGGCTTGGCTAAGCTCTTGTGCTCAGAAATGAGTTACGTGACAACACGTGTGATGGGAACATTCGGGTTTGTTGTTTCCTAAATTCACTATTTGGAATTACATTGTATGATAGGATTTTCCAACTGTGGAATAAATATCTGACTTTTAAATGCTTTTTTTGTTTGTAGTTATGTTGCACCAGAATATGCTTGCACGGGAATGCTAAATGAAAAAAGCGATATTTATAGCTTCGGCATACTCGTCATGGAGCTAATCACTGGAAGAAGTCCTGTTGATTATAGTCGTCAACAACAGGGAGAGGTTAGCTTAGCTTCTTGATTTTCACAGTTCTCGACACCTTAAACTGGAGTTACAAGTCATATCGTTGGAACTGTCATAAAATTGCAGGTGAACCTGGTAGATTGGTTGAAAACCATGGTCGGGAACCGGAACTCTGAATCAGTAGTCGATCCTAAACTGCCCGAAATGCCTTCGTCAAAAGCACTAAAACGTGTTCTCCTAGTGGCTCTGCGCTGTGTTGATCCCGATGCGACAAAGAGGCCTAAAATGGGGAACGTGATCCACATGCTTGAAGCAGATGACTTGCTATTCCGTGATGTATGCTTCGTTTCCATGAATCTGCCGTCTACCAGTAAAGGAATGACTAGTATGGTATTAATGCCTTAACGCAATCCTCGTTTATTTCAGGATCGTCGTATCGGAAGAGAATCTTCAAATTCTCATCGGTACAAACAAGAAATTGCTCATGGCGAGGGGAAGTGCGGCACAAACAAATTAGGTGAAGGATGTTCTGATACTAGTGAAGGTGACAGTAGTAGGAGTCATCATCATCAGCAGCTCAGTAGCTGGAGATAATAACACACCCTTTGAGGAATAGGTGACTAACAATTTATTTAAGTCTCTACAAGCCATCTGCCTCTTTATTCTACACGGAGAGCTTCTTTTACTTTCAATCTTTTAACAGGAATCCTTGCACCATTTCGTGTTGTACCTTTAAATTATTTTTTCCCTACTTTTTAAGTCATTGTACCTTTAAATTCTAGGGAAACAATAATCCGCCTCTCTGTAATTTAAATATCCACGTTATACATAAATGAAATTCATGATTCAATTTCTTTCTTTTGCATAAAGATCCCCCCATCTTATTCTTTTTAGTTGAATAGGTTATTTCCTAACAATTGATCGAGACTGTGGTCAAGCAATTGACCCGGAAATTTGGCCATCAAGTATGACTTGAGTGATAAAAAATGTTGGGCTGTTTAAGATGTGTCAAATTTCAAGTGGCGGAGTCGAATGAAGACGACGCGAGACATGAATGATCGAGAGTGATGATCGGTTTGAGTGAAGTGTCATAAACACGATCAAGGGCGATGATCAGATTGAGGGTGCATGGGAAGTCACGATGATTGAGCGAAGACGGCGCACAAAAACCCGAGCTCGTTGGGGGGAGGGTGGTTTCCGGCGAGTATCGAGCCTATTTTGGCCTGGAGGCTAGTGCGCACCAGGAGGTTTGCGGGCTCAGGGGGCTTTGCAAGTAGAGGCGTTCACCCAATAGACATCAGGACCCATGATGACCACCAAGCAGGCTCGAGATGAAGGTTTCGGTCAACGATTTTGTCCCTTTACTTGCCTAATAACCCTAATTTTGAGTGTATGTATATTAGCTAAGTAAACCTCATTTTGAGATCTTTTGCTTTTACACAAAGAGAGAAGCATGCGAGGTTCCAAATTGTGGCATTTCCCTCTTAGGCCAAGAGAGGAGCATGTGAAGTTTCAAAAGATAGGTATGTCTTTTCCACTTAGACAAGAGAGGAGAGTGAATGAAATTCCAATGAATATGTCATTTGTTTGAGTGAAAAGTAGAAAGACAAAAGGGAGCGGTTAAAGTAAGAGAACTCTCCAAGTGACTATGGGTCTTATGTGAGGGGTCGTTGAAATAGAGTGAGGGAAACTCATGGATATAATAAATCTCTCAGAGTTTGGAAGAATCCGAACGTAGATCCTTTTGTGCGATCGAATCAGGTGACCAAATCATTGCCCCTCATTTGTTCCTTTTGTTGTTTGTTTCGTGTTTTTATGTTTGTGCAAATTTTCTCAGGTTTGTGTGTGTTTTGTTATTTGAGTGCGCTTGCGGATACGCTCTCGTAGCATAGAAGTTGAGAGAGTGCCCGATTTAAAAAAAAACGTATGTGAAAAAAAACCAAGTTTAAGGATTTAAAATGCAATTATGGAAAATAAGTAATAACAAAATTATAAGGAGTAAAGGACACGCAAGTCTGGAAATGCTATCTACGGTTCTTCAGTTATAACGCAACCATAATCTAACTTGCATAAAATTAGATCGCCACTAGTGTGGGCCAGTATACACTTGACTTCATCATGCTCGAAAATGCAACACTATGTACGGAAATTGAAAACATAAAACAGGCTCCAGAATATCATAAAAACCCAGTGCCACTCAGATGACATGCTAGTGTCGTGTACTAGAAACCAAATAGTTCCTCTGCTCTGCGACCATATTCCTGCATGTGTCCAAATTACGTCCTCTTCTGCTTCTACGAAACGGAATCGTCTCTTCGCTTCACTTCACTTCACTTCACTTCACCGGTTGTCGGTTTATCGCTGTCGTTGCCAGCCGAAGAACCGGACGGTTGCTGGATGCAGATAGACATTCCAGCTGTCTGGCCAGTGCACTACCTTTTCCGGCACTTGACGTGACTATTTTCGGCGCCACATTTGGCGGCTGGTGGATCGTAATGTGGTGGTCCCACGAATCCAAATTTGAATTAAATAAAATTTTATAAACGTGATAAAATTTGTCTAAATAATGTTTAGTATTGATATATTTTAAGAGAATTTAAACTAATAACTATCTTAATTTGGTTCTTTATCGTTGGTGTCATGTGCTTCCTTTTTTTCTTTTTGTTGTGGACCTTGGAGCTGGACCCCTCCTGGCTTGGCTTTTTTGTGATGGGGTTGCTGGGTTTTGTCGACATTAGCTGGTCGAGGCTGGCTCGCCGATGGCGATCACGGTGCCGAGTCTTCCTTATCACTGAAAAATGTTAGTTCCGGGTTTAAACTTGTTGTAAACGGCATTTTTGCCCAAATTTAAATATTTTATTAGACTTAAATGTAGATTAATAAATTATGTCAATATTAGTTGGGATCGACCCAAAAATACATGGGGAGATAAGTAGGCCCTTTCGAGGACGTACATTTGTATAATGTGTGAATTATATCCAAACGTATATAATTTAACATTTTTTTGGTTACAATCCAAAAAGAGTGGACCGTACATTATTCTTTTTTTCATTTTATTTATTAAAGTTTTAATAATAATACAATTTGACACTGGTATAGTATCTTATAATATGGTAAAATGATTAATCACAAAAAAATAGAGCAAAATTGTTCGTAAATAAAATAATCACCATGACCCAAGAAAACTTATAGTCGCAATCGTGGCCCGTGGAGTAAGCCCAATAGTATTTTCAACGAGAGTTCTTCGAAGCCCATGGAACATTAGGCCTATAACTTCTGCCAGAGAGAAGCAAGCTCGAGGCAGGTAATATGCAGGGTTTTTAATACCGACCTGGAGGTCGACCTAGAAATGGGTCCGTATCTTGGGTCGATCGGTCCGACCAAACTTTTTTTCTTTCTTATTTTAATGTAATTTCTTGAAACATATAGATAAATAAGTTATGTGGATTAAAAAAATAATATATATATACAAATTTCTGGTCAGACCATCCGGTTCAACTTAATTTTTTTGACAAAAATGCCCGGTCCGACCAAAAATCCTCCGGTTGAACCAAAGTCCATTTTTAGCCTAAAAATGAGCCGGACTTGTGCCCAAAACGCGGTCCGACCGATCGGACTGCCGGTCGGACTGCGTATTTTAAAACCCTAGTAATATGGCCACCGGCTTGAAGAATAAGAATGAACAGTGTTTGGTGGGTAGGATGATAACGAATCTTACTTCCTTTTCAGGTCGGAGGTTCAAACCCTACTTTTTACGAATAGAAAAAAATTTTGCTTGAAAAGGGAACAAATTCAAAAACAAAAAATTGGGCTATCAGGCTAAATTGGGTGCACCAAATTTTGTTAGGAATTATTCTCCCTTCAAGTTTGATCATAATATTTTTTTCCTAACAAATTTTTTAACCTTCTCGACAGTTTTCGATTATCTATTTGGTTATTAAAAAACTTTACATCCAAAGAAAAAGTAAACGACGACCAATAGATACATGTTATAGTGGCCAAATGACACAAAATGGTGGCGTGAGCGATTGATGAAACGTTTTGATGGGATTAAACTAAGTTAAGTCATTGCCAATATCATGTCTCAGTCCATCTTTGCTGTTCTTTTAAGCTTAACAAAATGGTACGTGTCGGGATCCGTTTGTATATATTACTCGTTAATTCCACCCTTCTCCCTTTTTAAGCTTTTGCTTCGGTAAATATTAAGACTTGTTGCCCGGGAAAAACAATTTGAGACTTGATTATGTCAAATAAATGACAGTGCGTGACGACTTTCGGGAGGCAAAAATTATACCCCGGAAATTGGAGTAATTTTATACGTGTACAGACTATTTAATTGGATAAAAATAGAAAAAAATAAATTTATAGTGTTCTCAATGAATACATAAAATTATAAAAATCAATATAACGAACAGTATCTACGACACCCTTGTAATTTTTTTTGAAATTGGACCCTTGAAATTCGGTATAAAATGGAAATTGGCTCCTTGAAACAATGGAAGAACTTCTTTTGTTAGGACTAGTAGAGACTTCAGATATATAAAATTAATTGGAGTGGCCATAATGTCGTTTTAGTTTGAATAAAGGGCAAATATCTCAGGTTCTACGACAACATGCAGATGCATACATTTTTATACTAGCCATTATTTTTAAATTTAAGCAAGTTTTAATATTTAAAAATTGACAAAATAAATTAAAAAATGTAATTTACCTTGTATGTTAATTAATCTATATTTGATGTAAGATTAGACTTTTTTATTGGGCTTTTTATTATTATCTTTCAAGGGTATCTCTATACCTTATTCATGTTCATTGTTTCATTTCTAAAATTATTTTTTCGGGTAAAATGAGAGGGACAAAATAATCCTATATAAAAATATTTAATTATTCGAATGATTGAAGTGATAACTTGCAAAGAAGATAATAAAATTGGTGAGACCACTTATTGAACATTTCGAAAAACTTGATTAGCTACACCACCATGTGCATTTCTCAAGGATGCTATGAATTCTTTCACCGGATTGTGGTACGAAAATCGTGTCCGGTGAAACTTAGTTAAACACTGACGGCTAAACCTCCAAAATCAAATAAAATACCCAACCCACTTTTTTAAATTACATTAATCACGTTTTGGTCGGCAATTTAAGCATTTAAGAATTGATAAAACTTACTTCACACGTTACCGTGACTCACAGGGATGAGAAACTTGCAACTGGTTTTTTTTATCATTTAAAAAAAATTGGGTTCCAATTTTTAATAAAGAAACTCAACTACTTCGGAAGCGTTGATAACTTTGACTTTTTCGAACTAAATTGAAAGTTGGAATTTCATTTTTCACGTGACATAAGAACATTATTCATGTGAGAACCAAGAACATGAAATTGATCCGTTATGTTTTTTCGCTAAAATTTTATCAATCCGATCTATGTGTTCACCAAAAAAAATCAATCCGATCTATGTAACATTTGTTAGTAAATTTTGTACGTTAAATTGAATAAAAAATTTCAGTAAAAATGAGTGAGAAAATAAATTTTGGCCCGGGATCAATTCTATCTTTTTACCTTACTTTTTAATTTTTTTTCGCACCTATGTGGGGTCTTTATGGTATAATCACTTTAAATCATTTTGAGATCCTTCTTTAGCGCTATCAAAGTTTTTTTTCGCAACAAAACTTAGTTAAATATTTTTTATTTGATTAATTGAGAATATAATGTTAAATATTTATTTGACCCAATTAATCCAAATATAAATTAGTAGAGTTAATAAATATAATAATACTAAAAATGTAAAAAAAAAACGTTTACCGGGGATTACCACCTAATCAATATGGGTCTTCGAAGCTTAAAGACACTTTCCTTAATCATCTCTTGTTTAGCAGACTTGTCTGACCGGGCCCCACATGACTTGCACCGAAATGACCATCCTACCCTTCCCAAACTTGTTCCAAATAGCCGTTACGTCCGCGCTAATCCCATCAGCACCCTCCATTCATTCGTCCCCACGCAGCCCGTCACCAATTCCCTCGTAACAGCCTCGTGACACTAGCAGTCGGCCCACCCATACCTAACGATCCACTCCCAAATAAAGCCAAGAAGAGCTCAGACAAAAGAAATATAATATCATATTTCCTTGCGCGTCCACTAACCAACCTTCTCCTCGAAATTTCCTTCCCCAAAGAAGAAGTACTCATTCAAAGGTACGAATTCTAACTTTCCTCGTAATTTCGTCAATTGTCTGATCTATCTTTTGATCTTAGGGCTCCCCATTTGTGTACTGTAATTTAATTTTAATTTTAATTTCAATTTCATCTGCTTTTGGAGATACCTAGGTTTTAGGGTTTTTTTCTTAATTTCGTTAACCGGTTGAATTGGAACTGATTGTTTTAGATTAAAGTAGGCGGCTTTTGTCTCGGGCTGGCTGTTTCTCGGTTCTGAGCTTCTGGATCTGCTGTTACAGGTTAGCTTTGTCGGAGCAGTGTTTGGTTTCTCGATTTGGTGCTTTTTTTGTTGTTGGGTCTGTTCTTGTGTGTCTGAATTAGGGTCCGTAGCTTCCGAGTTTGGTTATTCGAGGGTTGACTTTTGATGGGTGTTGTTGGGTGTTTCTTTTCATGTATTTTTAGGGGAATATAAAGGGTTTTCTAGATCAGATCTGTTGGGCTCTTGCTGGTATTTGTCTTTCAGGGCTTGTGTTTTGTGTTTTGGGAATTTTTTTTATTTTTCGTATGTGTTTTTCTTTGGTTATGGTGGGGTTTGTCAGGTGGTATGTAGCTGTTATCTGAGGTTCTGTATGTGTGAAGTTTGTCGCATCGTGTTTGGGTGTCTGTTACGGATGCCTAACATTGATCTTTGGTGGGTAATATCAGATGGAGGGTATTGAGCATGCCCATCGATCCGACAACGGCTGCTGCCTACATGGCACGGGCTGTTTGCTTCTTAAGCAGCCGATGAGCAAAGATGTACCCTTCTTAATTGCTTCTTGCATGACCGTTATGATTGTTTGATCGAGACCATAACTTGCTGCCATATATAGCTTGATGGTCGTTAAATGCTTTGCCCGTTGTATTCTGTTTTATATGCTTCGACCATTGCTAGATCTTCAATGATGTAGGATTCTTTCGTCTTGTCTCTTGTTTTGCAGTCAATATCAGAAAATGAGCCGTGCACAGGAATCAAACCGTTCGTTCTTCCCCTTTGGAAACCCATTCCGCATGATGTCACCAAAGGGCTCACAGTTGTCTCCTACTCTTCTCACTTTGTTGAACGCTTTTGAGGAAACCTTGGCAGAGAGGATGAGGGGACTTAATTTGAAAATCACGGATGAAGTCCTGGGCTTTGCATGGATGAAAGCAGCTATGGAATCACTTTGTGAGGTTCATAATGACATAAAGACCCTCATTACTGACCTCGAGCTTCCTGTTACTGACTGGGATGAGAAGTGGATAGATGTGTACTTTGACATCAGTGTGAAGCTGCTAGACGTGAGTATTGCTTTCAGCTCTGAGCTTACAAGGCTCAGCCAAGGCAAGCTGTTTGTCCAGTGTGCAATGCATAACTTGGATTCTGGCAACTCAGAGCAGTTTGTTCGGGCTCGTTCTTCTTTGGATAGCTGGAGGCAGCACATCTGCTCGAAGAATCAGAGGATTGAGAATTGCCATTCCACCTTGAAGAGTCTTGTGGGATCTTTGGATCTGCCCAAAGTGAAGAACTCAGCTAAAGGAAAGGTTCTAATGCGTGCCATGTATGGAGTGAAGGTGCTGACAGTATTTGTGTGCAGTGTCTTCACTACTGCATTCTCGGGTGCTTCAAAGAACTTGCTGGACTTGTCTGTCTCTGATGAACTTCCCTGGGCGCAAGCCTACGCTGATTTGCAGATCAACGTGAATGGGGTGGTTAGAAAAACCTTGTCTGACGGAAAGCCTGTTGCCGTGAAAGAGTTGAGTGAGGTTGATTCGCTTGTGAAGAAGCTGTATCCCATGATCCAAGATGGTATTAATCCTTCTGATGCTGCAACATTCAAGAGCAGCTTTTCAGACATGCGAAGTGCGGTGGAGCAACTTTCGCAGGGGATGGATCTTCTTGGGAAGGAAGTAGATAACTTCTTCAAGATAATTTTAGCCGGGCGCGATGTGCTGCTTTGTAATCTCAGGTCATCGGGTCCTTTCGCGAACCAGATAGTAGGAACTAGCGGTGGACAGCAAGCTGTGAGG
Organism: Hypericum perforatum; assembly: GCA_012979155.1. Lineage (NCBI taxonomy): Eukaryota > Viridiplantae > Streptophyta > Magnoliopsida > Malpighiales > Hypericaceae > Hypericum > Hypericum perforatum. The sequence goes on along the minus strand of SOPF01027195.1, from coordinate 72,284 downwards.
TGAATACTATTGGCACCGAATGTGGGAATTGATGCACAGGGTTTAGACATGCAATCTCTTAAATCTGTTACTATCTTGTTTGGCTTGTTGTTGTGGTATGAAATATCTTTACTAGTCTGTGTAAATCTATCGCAAGACATAATGTTAACTATAGTTGAAATGCATGGCATATGGTTTGTCAAAGAGAATTGTTCTCTGCTGGTGCTATTACATTTTTCTTCTCGGAGCTTTTGGAAGCATTTTTGATACTCTGAAACATCTAATTCACATTAGAACCAGAAAAAATTCATGGACTGTTAAACCTGCAATCAAGACAATCTCAATCTTTTAGGTTCGAGTTAAGTACGACATTTTGCAAGATTGAGAATTTTTCCGACAAACATCAATTAGAGTTAGTGAACGATAATGTATGGTGCAGCTGCTTGAGGTACTGCCCGATGCTTGTAAGCCCCTACTGTGTACTGATCATCGTCATAAGCCAAAAAATTATGAGCTAGTCCACGTGTTTTGGCGGCAACCGAATTGTTCATCTGGTTCACCTTCAGGTTTCTGGTAAATTGGGTATTCTCGTTGAGGAATAAAATGGCAGTAGCTGCAAGCTAGAAGAAAGGTCATAATGTAATAAGAATGGAGAAAAGCTTCTTGTTACAAGTTGGGCAAAATAAAGAGTAAATTGTTCTCAGGTCCATGACCTTTGCTAAAATCACTATTTTCGTCCCTACTGTTTCGGAAAAGAGGATTTCGTCCCCCAATTTTGCTTAATTATCACCCTTAGGTCTCTGGTGCCGGAATTAAAAAATTTCTCCGGCACCCAGAGACATAAAATATCTCTTTTGCCCTTATTCAAAAATTAAAAAAAAAACAGAGTCATTTTCCTCCTCCTCCTCTCCTCCTTCTCTTCTCTTCCTTCTCCTTCCTCCTCCACCCACCTTCTTCCTTCCTCCTCCTCCTCCCTCATCCTCTAATCCCCCTCCCTTCCTCTGCCCTCCTCCTTTCCCCTCTTCCTCCTTTCCTCCCCCTCATCTGCCCTCCTCCTTCCACCTATTTTTCTTCCTCCTCCTATCTTCCTTCTCCTTCCTCCTCCTCCACCTATCCTCCCACTTCTCTCTTCTTCCTCCATCCTCCTCCTCCTATCATCCTTCTCCCTCCTCCTCCTTTCTCACGGCGGTGTTTTTTTTTTACTTTTGAATGCAAGGGCAAATGAGACATTTTAGGTCCCTCGGTGCCGAAGAAATTTTCCGATTCCGGCACCAGGGACCTAAGGGTATTAATTAAGCAAAGATGGGGGACAAAATCCTCTTTTCCGAAACAGTAGGGACGAAAATATTGATTTTAGCAAAGGTCAGGGACCTGAGGGCAATTTGCTCCAAAATAAATGCTCCTTCGTCAACCTTTTCCCCTTTTTGGCTTGAAAAGCATGCCGTGTTACTTTAATCTCTTGGTTTCTTGACTTGGCGTTCTTCACCTTTTTGACTTGTTTTACTTGTTTACGTTTCTTACTTTCCCTAATCGTAACTTAATTGCCTAATTAGGGTGGATTGCGATTCGATTCCGTTTTTAATAGGAGAAACTAATATATTCGATTCAATACGGTTGGTCATTTCGCTAATAAATGCGTAACAATTATAGACTCTAAACGTTATATAACTTTATTTTTGAAGTGGAGGCGTGACATTGCCCCTTCTTTTGGACCTAAGACCATCCTCAGCCCGGGGTCCGTGTGCCTCGGGTCTGCCACGTGTCGGGTTGCCCAATGGCAACCCGGGCACCTCCGAGGGCGCGCACCCGAGTGGGCGACGTGGCCCGCACTGATTGGGCCACGTCGCCCACTCGGGTTTTATTTATTTTTAAAATTTTTTTTTAAAATTATAAAAAATTGAAAAAAATCGAAAAAATTATTAAAAAATTAGGAAAATTTGTTGGGATAATTGCCCTCGCTCCTCCTGGGGTTTGCAAAAATTAGTGATTCAGCCCCTCTATTTTTTTTTATTATTTAGCCACTCTAGTTTGTGAAAAGGGTATTACTTAGCCCCTATCACCGGAATCCGGCCATTTCTCCGGCAAAAATGGACCTGAGATGACGAAAATACCCTTTTCCTTTAACAAGTAAAAAAATAAATTGAAATACAATCGTAATTCGTATTGAGCTAAAATTTTTCATGAAGCATTCTAAAAATATACATGATTTACGTAAAATATTTCAGAAATTTTGGAAGCACAAAAGTATTTTTTTTATTTTGCAACATGCCAAAATTTTGTAAAATCATATAAAATAGAAACATTTTCTAATTGGGCTGAAACTTGTCCCATATGTTTTTAAGCATCTTTAATGAATTTAGGAATCAAAAAGTCTGGATTCTCACGAGCTAATTTTGAAAAAGTCTGGGGATATCAAAAATATAGAGTTTTAATTTATTTTTTTTACTAAAGATGGAGTCTTTAGTAAAGATGCTTAAGGACACATAGAACAAGTTTTAGGTCCTAAATTCACTAATTATGCTTAAGAACACATGGGACAAGTTTCAGCCCAATTAGACAAATTTTCTATTTTATATGATTTTACAAAATTTTGGCACGTTGGAAAATAAAAAAAATACTTCTGTGCCTCCAAAATTTCTGAAATATGTTACGTAAATAAGTTTATTTTTAGGATGCTTCATGAAAAATTTCAGCTCAATACGAGTTACGATTGTATTTCAATTTATTTTTTTACTTTTTAAAAGAAAAGAGTATTTTCGTCATCTCAGGTCCATTTTCGCCGGAGAAATGACCGGATTCTGGTGATAGGGGCTAAATAATACCCTTTTCACAAATTAGAGGGGCTAAATAGTAATAAAAAAATAGAGGGACTGAATCACTAATTTCTACAAACCCTAGGAGGCGAGGGCAATTATCCCAAATTTGTTTTGTCCATTTTCATCTTTTTAGTTCGAATTTTTTTTTAATTTTTTTTGATAATTTTATACAAAATTTTGAATCCAAATTAATAGACTTTTAGGTTAAAAAATTGTAAAAAAAATATTTGTACCATTTCGTAATTTTATGTTTGAAAAATATATATTTTTAATGTTTTTAATAATTTATAAAATTAGTTTAGTACAATAATCTCATTTGTATTGTTTAAATTATGACATTTGAGATAAATTATGTAATTTGGTGTAAATTATGTAATTTGCTATAAATTATGTAATATGATTCATTAAACTATAATTTGATGTAAATTACGCATTGTTATGTAATTTGATGTAACTTTTATATTTTCATGTAATTTAATGTAAATTATGGGATGTAATATAATTTGATGTAAGTTATAAACTCTAAACTATAAATCCAAAACCCTAAACCTTAACCATAACCCTTACCTTAATCCTTAAACCCTAAAAACTTATGCACATATATTTGAACAACATATTATATTTAATTAAAAAACTTATGTAATTATGTAATTGTAAAAAATGTGTGGTCCACATTTTTTGTAAAAGTGTGTGGTCCACATTTTTTTGTAAAAAGGTGTGGTCCAAAATCATTTGAAAATTCTATAAATAGATCCAACATTCTTCATTATTTTTCACACCAACTCCTCTCCTCTTATCTTTCTAATTAGTTTGTAGTGATCTTTAGTGTTTTCGAAATGGCCGAGTCAATGTTGGAGATGGCCGATGAGCATTTCCGAGCTGGGAAGATTAGAGAAGCCTATGACATGTTCGTTATGACATGGCACATGGATCCCTATAATGAGACCTTCCAACATTACCATGCCGCATTTCGCATCTTCTTTGTTGCCGAAAACTTGATATGAAGCCCAACTCATACGAGATCCTCGATCTTCCCAACTTCACAAGTCCGACACTTTTGCGCACGCTTTCTGCCATGTTGGAAAGCTCGTCTTAGCCGAGAACATCAAATCAGTTATTACTTGGAAAGCATACAAGCTGGTCGTTGAAGCTTTCGAGCTCCTCTCAGATGATGACAAAAGGAATCGATTAAACTTGTACATTAGTTTGGGATTGATGTAGAAATTAAGCAATTTATGTTTTTTTAAATATAATTTTTTTCTAAGTTGACATGTAATATATTATATATAATTTAATCAATTTCAGTTTTTAAATTTATGTAATTGTTTCCAAATTTGCATGTAATATATTTTGATTTTTAATAAAATTTTCATCTTTGAAAAGTTGTGTGCTTCGATTTTTAATTTAGCGCATTCGAAGTTACGCAAAAAAATATTCGAGTTTAATACAGTTAGCTGCATTTTAAAAAAACTGAGCTGAAAAAAAAGCTGATGTGACTGGACACGAACACTGTAGCAGGGGTACAGATATGGACTAAAAAACTGAGAGCACGGGCACGCTAACATGACACCCAAGGCACGGACTGTAGCAGTGGCAGGAACGCGGATGGTATAAGATAACTTGATTTCAACATAAGACATTGCCAGGTGGAATATTGTTGCAAGACTAAAACTTACAGGGATTGATAGAAGGGTAACATTAAAATAGAGCCTGCTACTTAATTTGATTTGAATCCACAATGAAACATTTACCAAGTCAAGACATAATAAAGATTAACAATTCATCCGTCCAAATGTTAGTCCAATGACACGTATAAGGCTCACGCTGCATTTTTAGATTGTTAAAATTGATCCGTGAATTCGATTTGTAAAAATTAATTTGATTCATTGATAATTTTATTTGAATTTGTCCAAAGATAAATAAAATATGATTTATAATTTTTATAATTCATCAAATTGGCAAATTCAATTCGAATTCAGTTCGAGTCAAAAATCGAGTTGAATTCGTTCATATTTAATTCTAAATTCTATAAATACACTCTATATTCTTAAAAATTATACACTTCAATCTAAATTATCTACCAAACTTAATATTTTACTTCATTTAGACTAGTAAAAAAATAAAAAAGAACAAATTAGATAGTTGCTACAAAATATTAATCTTTTAGTTTGGTAAAAGATAACCATAATCTTAAATTTTAACTCTTAAGTGCCAACTCTAAAGTTTATCAATATATTTATTAAATACTAAAAATTAAAAAATAAATTTAATTTTGATTCAAGTTCAATTTGAATTTTACGATCCATAATTCACATTTAGTTCGTCCCAGAATGAATTAAATATGATTAAAGATTTTGATAAATTTGAATTCGAACTAATTCGATTTTAATTTGTTCGAATTCGAACCGTGGTCAGGTCTACACATACATTAAATATCTATTGCAAAAATTCAATCATTTTTAAGGATTATATATCTCAAACCTAAATATTTAACTATGGTATTCACATATTTAATTGTTAAATATTTAACAGATATTTACCAATAATTAAATTTGTACGTTTTAACAAATTCAAAATCACACCTGTTTAACAATTATAATTTTCTTCAAAAGTGATTCTTAGTAGTGGACTCGTATTATAGTCAATGGTTTGACTATGCGAGGTACTTAATAAACATGAATCTACGTCACACTTAAAAAGATCGATATATTCGTATAACTAGTAATACAAATGATGCGAGTTTTTTATATCCGTATTAATATCAATGAGAATTTCTATTTCGTTGAAGTGTTGTTTTCTTTTTGTGAGTTTTTTTACAAGATAATTTTACTCGTATCACCGACTGCAACCTGAAACTTATTGATCTCGCGCAAAAGTAAAAGTAATAGTAATAAATTTGTATCCATTAAAATGATGACCTAGATGAGCATTTCTTTAAACTTCAGTTTTTTTAAAAATACTAAAAATCAAAGTAAAACTTGCATATTTTAATTTTCTATAATTTCTTATAAAGTTTGATTTAAACTTTTGAAATTATTTAAAATACTAGAATAATAAAACATATTTTGATTTGATTAGATTAGATTAGGTATGTAATCATATACAAATCACCTCCTAAAAAAATGGTAAATGGCATTATCTGCTGATTGCTTTTGACAACAAGTGCTCACCTAACTCACTCAATTGTGTGAAACCGCGATTGTTGCATCATTTAATCTTTGAAATCTCCGACTTCATATAGTATTTAATAAATATAGTGGGATTCGTAAAACAAAATGATGTCAAGACGTATTATTTCTCATATGAAATTGAACATCTTGAAGAGTGTTTTTCCGGACACGGTTTTTTACATTTCGTAAGTAAATTACGTATAAGAAAGAACTCTCGTAAGCACGGCGAAATTGTCAAACTAAACATCATGAATGGCATGAATTGGGACGATTAAGACATTATTCAACTCCTCGAGTGACCATTTGGTCCACTGACATTATTTTCACCCATGTGGGGTGAAGTCCAGGGTTCGACTCCTGGCATGAGCATTTTTGATCTAATAGAATAGAGCATTTCTGATGTAATAGAATATGATTTAGAATAGGATCTCAAAAAAGACATTATTCAACTCTTTTCTCGTTGGATCAAATATTTTTTTTAATTAGTTGTAAAAAAAAAAGGAAAGTAGAAGGAAATTCTAGCGTCCACTTATTTCCCACCCCGAGAAAATAAATACAAAAAGAAAAAAAAAGCAGAAAAGAAGACCCGAATTACTATAACACGGCCACGCGCTAAGGAAGTAAAGAAAAGTAAGCGATTTGTTCACGGGCGACCCACCCGATTCCCTCTTTTTCCAGTTCAAAAGTTCACATTATCTCTCTATCAAGAAGAAGATCGTAGAAACGTCAAAAGACGAAACGACGCCGGTTAAGGTCAGCTCAAGGTTTAGGCGGTTAACGGATCTGGATACGGATCCTAGCTAGCTAGCTCAGGATGGATCCGAGCTCGGAGCATAGCAACCACATACGGGGGACGCCGACGCACGGGGGAAAGTACATACAGTACAATGTGTACGGAAACCTCTTCGAGGTCTCCCGCAAGTATGTTCCGCCCATCCGCCCCATCGGACGCGGCGCCTACGGCATCGTTTGGTAACTTCTTTTCTTCTCTCTCTCTCTCTCTCTTGTTCTTATTCGGTTTTCTGCTGCTCGTTCGCGCGTGTGATTGAGAGTTGGATGATTGTGGTTTGGGAACAGCGCGGCGATGAACTCGGAGACGAACGAGGAGGTGGCCATCAAGAAGATCGGGAACGCCTTTGATAACCGCATCGACGCCAAGCGCACGCTCCGCGAGATTAAGCTCCTCCGCCACATGGACCACGAGAATGTTAGTTCCTTATCCGTTTGGAATGTTTGTTTCTATATTTAGGTTAGGGTACGGTCAGTGATTTCAGAGTCTATTTTGAAATCTAATCATCAAAGAGTTGTGTCGATGTGCTTTGAGTCTTTGTGTTCGGCTAGTTTTAGCTTACACACTGAGATTGCCGATCTCGCCGGCTGGATGTCTCATATACTGTAATCCATAGTTAGCAGTGTACCTTAGGTATATGCTTTCCAGTGTTTAACACTAGTATCACTCATACATCTCGATAATCTATTTACCAGGTTCGCCATATCTGGTCTAGTACAATGTATGAGATACTTTAGACTGCCTATGACTTTATAATATTCTAGGTACTCGTCGTATTGATTGTTTTGGTGTTGGTGGTGTTTTTTTTGTAGGTTATTGCTATAAAAGACATCATAAGGCCTCCTCAGAAGGAGAACTTCAACGACGTTTACATTGTTTACGAGTTGATGGACACTGATCTTCATCAGATAATCAGGTCCAACCAACAGTTGACTGATGATCACTGTCGGGTAAGTGCAGCTTTATTTAACCTTTTTGTTCCACGCATGCCTGTGGTTTCTTGTTTTGCTGTAACTGTATGGTCTAAGGTCATGGACTTGCATTGACCAAGGACCATAACTTTGTAGTGTTCAATGTGTCCGGGTAAGTGCAGCTGTATTTCACCTTTTTGTTCCACGCACGCCTGTGGTTTCTTGTTTTGCTGTAACTGTCTGGTCTAAGGTCATGGACTTGCATTGACCAACGACCATAACTTTGTAGTGTTCAAAGTGTCTGGAGTGCCTGTTCATCCTAGTATCCATGACTATGTGGTGATCATTGTTGTCGTTGCAGTAACCCATTGCAGCTAGCCTTCTTGGATGCTACTCGTCTTCTTTTTCTAATGTCTAATTTGTTTGTCTTTGTAGTACTTCCTCTATCAATTATTGCGAGGGCTGAAGTATGTTCATTCAGCAAATGTATTGCATCGAGATTTAAAGCCTAGCAACCTGCTGCTAAATGCCAATTGCGACCTTAAAATCGCAGACTTTGGTCTGGCAAGGACAACTTCTGAAACTGATTTCATGACTGAATATGTTGTTACTCGTTGGTACCGAGCACCAGAGTTACTGCTTAATTGTTCCGAGTACACTGCTGCAATCGATATATGGTCAGTTGGTTGCATACTCGGGGAGACAATGACTGGGCAACCTCTTTTTCCTGGAAAGGATTATGTTCATCAGCTTCGACTTATCACCGAGGTACTTATTCTTTGCAGTACCCCAGACCTGTGCAAAGCATGGGCAAATGGGTGCACTCCATCGCTTTAAACTGAAATGCTTCACCAGTCCTTTCAGCTTGTAGAACACGACTCACTGTGACTTTTGTACTGTATACTAGTAGGTGCAATCACCTGTGCATGAATCACATCTATTTGGGATTGCATTATTTGCAAGCAGTTGCTGTTTATTTGAACTTGAATATTGAATTCGCACTGTCTATTTTGATCTCAGTAATTATGCTAGTGTTCATTTTGGTAGAGTTCGGCAAGTGATTTGGGAATCTTCATATCCTCGATTTAATGTTCCATTCTCAGTCTTTAAGCATATAGCATATTTGCAAAGGTTTGGTTGGTTAAGCTTACGCATATCTCTTCTTCCTTAAAAAAGCTTATAGGTTCACCTGATGACTCCAGTCTTGGCTTCCTCCGAAGTGATAATGCTCGAAGATATGTTAGGCAGCTTCCCCAGTACCCTAGACAGAATTTTGCCACGAGATTTCCCAATATGTCTGCAGGTGCAGCTGATTTGCTTGAAAAGATGCTGGTCTTTGATCCAAACAAGCGCATTACAGGTAAAAGCATACAATACAAGACTTGATTTCTTTATAAGTGAGGCTCTCCCTTTCTGGTTCAATCACTTTGTTTTCAGTGGTCACATTATTCTTAATGGCTGGAGAGTTTTGGGGCAGTTGTTATGCTTAAAGAATCATATGCACTTCTTAAAATTCATCACTTGTCAATCGCATGAAGGGATTTGCCGACCACATACGCCAAACTTTTTTTCTTCTGTTCAGCTGAAAGATAATGGTTTCTTGTACCAGTCTGGAGACCATTTGGCAATAACCAAGTTGAACATAATGCGTAATCTTACTTGATGTTGAAACCTACTGTTCTAGGGTTTGGATCATGTTCCAAGTAGTTTATATAGTCAGTACATGATACAGTTTTTCTCATCAAAGAAGATTTTCTGTTCTTGCTCAGTAATCAGTAATCACATTTCCTTCTTGTTGCTTGCAGTTAACGAGGCATTGTGCCATCCATACATGGCACCTCTTCATGATATCAACGAGGAACCTGTATGCGCTAGGCCTTTCAGCTTCCATTTTGAACAACCAACATTTACCGAGGAGAACATCAAGGAACTAATCTGGAGGGAATCTGAGAAGTTCAATCCAGAATCTTGAGAGTTATCTGTACTAGGATTAGAAATTAGTATTTGGAGATTCCAGCTTGTGCAATTACTGTGGAAGAACTATCAGATGCTTATTGCCATCAGGTCTAAAGGTATGCTGTGTATATGCACGCCCTCATGGTCCCTGAGTATTGGATCCATGCCGAGCTTACTGGCTAGGTGGGATTGAAGCATCAATTGCACTCTTTTCCGGATAAGGCAGTATCATATATATAAGATTTGATCTGCCATTATCTTATGTTACTTTGCTTCTGGAATCAACATAGCAAAGCTTGACAAGATCTGTATACTATTTGCTTTCGAAAAGAGACCGGTGTACTAATCTCGATCTTGTCGAGGTATCATTCCGTGTCTGAATGATACCAGAGTTATTGGATTGCTCTGTATTACTGAACTCTCTGTGTAAAGATCATCTTACTTGCTGTAGACAGCTTGCCTTCTCAGATCTCTTACATGGATGAGTGTAGTCCAAATGTTGCTCCATTAGGTTCAGGAGGGGCTTGCTATCTGTGTGGTCGTATTGAGTTAACAGTCTGTGTGAAGTAGGGACATGAATTTCATTCTGCACTTTGTATGTTGTTACTTTACTACATGGAACCTGAGCATATATTTAATAATTGAGATTCCGTTGGCTATTCAGATTTCTCAAGTATTATTTTCATGTTAAAAAGTAGGATTTACGTCGTTGGTGCAACTGAAGAACATTTATTTTTATGTTTATAAGTGAGCAATTTCGTACATGCCTCAACATTATAATTTGCTTCCTATTGACAACAACTTGGGCAAGTGCCTTGATTGATAACCCATCTTCAATAAGAACTCTATCAGCCGCTTCTTTCAAATTCTTCGTTGTATTCCATAGAACCTTTACCTCGCCTTCCATAAAATCTCTTGCGACGCTAGAAATTTCTTCTCTTCTGATAATTCCATTTGGGCTACGAGGTCTTGGCCTTGGTGCAACTTTAACATCTTCCACAAACATAAAAATTTTTGTTTTCTGCTCAGCGTGCAAAGAGTAGGCGACGAGTGAAATATCGTTGACCACGTTCTCGAGGACCGAGTTCCACATGAAATGGGTTAGGAACCCACTGATCGAACCATGACTCAACAACTATTCCTTGATCTTTGGTCCGGTCCAGAAACTCCATGGGCAGCAAACGAAAGCGTCCACCCAAAGAAACTGATGGCCGCTCATTTATGACCTGAAAGCCAGCTCCATTTACTCGTAAGGATTCACGACCGCTCCCGAAACACAAGTACACGATCGAGCAACGAGACTGATCGACCAACCACCTTAGGCACTCTGCCCCGCGGGGTCTTAAGTACTAATTTATGGTGTGGTTCACTCGGAGAATCTTACAATTGTGTTTCCACCTTGTTTAAAACTAATAGTTAATTTTTAATATTTTAAGTTAGGTTCTAAATGGTTCAATTTCACTCCCTATTATTTTACTAAAACAGTTACAATTCAAATGGAAGTACAGACGAGTCAGTACTCACCCAATTGTACACTATTTGTCACACAAATTGTCTTCGATTATAAAATTCAATAATTATAAATACATTTAAAAGTCCTGTAACAAGACTTCTCCGGAAGAAAATTACATGAAAGTTGAAATCAGTATATTTTGTTCAACATCCCTCCTTATAGGTTAATTGCCATATCAAAGGAATCATCATTGATTTTTGGAGTTCTACAAAAAGAGTATTCGTAACTGATGGGGATGACAATGAACTATCCCTCTTAAGTTGGAATCCATCCTAGATTTTTTGGGTTAGCCTCGGAATATCATAGGCAGCATTAGCACCATACTGATACAAATTTTTATAGTTCAACTAGTGAAGTCATCTGCAGAAGTAATCTTGTAATTAATAGATGCGTTCTCTATTATTTGGTCAGTAATTCCGAACCACTTTTTCGTTGGAGTTTCTTGTCTCAAAGCAATATCACTTGCCATTGCATACAATAGATAATTTTTGTTTCAACATGTTTTCAATTTTATTGTTTGACGCAAGATATCCAATTCGCGCGACTTCACATTCCCAATATTAAATCTAGTTAATACTTTTGACGTACATGTCCCATTAAACAACTATGGTGAATCTCAACTAACAAAATTTCTTCAAGATTTTTTCAATGTAACCATGAATTCCTGTCATCCATGCCTCCACGAAATAAACATAGTTTGTTATTTATGTTTTTGCAATCTCAACACTGCTCAAACCATTCATGTTAAGCTTTTCCTCCCTCATACGAACCAATTTTATATAACCTAGGCTCTTCTCTCCATCAGAACATAAAGATGTGACTTCACTTACAATAATGTCCCCACTAACTGGTAGGTACTTCTAGCATTATTTTGTCCTTCATTACTAGCATAGCATTCTTCTACATTTTGATTAGATTATCTACAATCTTATAGTCATACCTGCTATAATCCAAAGCTAATAATGAGATCAAATTTCTCTCCAATTTTAGAACACGTCTAACCTCACACAACTTTACCATATTTTGATTTAGATATCACCTATACCAGCTATCTTATAAGCAGAACTATAATCTATAGTTACCATAGTTAAACTAACAAACTTATAGTTATCAAAATACCATCTTTTGAATATCATGTAAAAGGAACAAACATTTTCCAAATCAAGGAATTTGAATTCTTTGGATTTGAAAAAAAAGAAACACAGTTCCTTTCTGTCCCATCTAAGCATGAGATCATATTTATAGATGTTGATCCTCCTTCGCAGTCTCAAGTTCCTCTTGGATAATTCTTCTTCACGTGCCTTTTTTCTCCACACTCGAAACATTTTCTTTAAACCTCCTTGACCCCGACATGGATCCTCTTTCATTTTTTATTTCTCGATTACTATGAATATCCTTCACAACCAACACTTCTATTAATTCATCTTCAGTTTTATTCCTTTGATAAAATACTAGGAGAGCACTTGTGATATCCTCCAACATTAGAGACTCATTTCCCCAAGTTAGAGTTGTAACCAAATTTTTAAAAGAACACGATAAGAAATTCAAGAGAAATAATATGTTTTATCTTCTTTCTTGTACTTTATATCAACCTTTCTAAAATCACTAATAAGTGGTATAAAATCATTAATGTGTTGGCTCAAATCCAAGCCCTCTTTCAATTTGAGCTGTACAACCGTTACTTAAGATAAAATTTATTTGACAAAGAAACATATACCTTGCCTCTGATTTGTTATATACCTCAATTAGGTACTATCACGTAAGACATCACATTATTTGCTAAGCATAAGCGAATTATCACCACTCTATTAGTCCAATCTCCTTGCATTCTTATTCTTCCAACTTCCTGAATTTCTTCTCTGAGAGTGTGATGACCATCCCTTATTATACAAAGAACGTCTAATATTCTCTAACTTTTAGCTATGATACTAGTTGTTAGAAATTTAACAACTCGAAGATCAAAGAATATGGAACAAGATAGTTTGACCTAATGCCTACGTCCATGGTAAGAAAGAATAACTTTTATTGATGAATACAAATTACAATGTCATACACAACCTTAGGTCACATGTCATTATATAATAAACAATATCTTGAAGTATAAAAAAACTTATCTAAGTAGTATTAGGAGTCTGAAACAAGAGTCTGAACAAAATATAAAAAAGTTGTTGCAATATATCTAACAATCGTTGGGCCTTTAAAAAATTGACTTATTGAGACACATTTCTAGCGGTCGCTAGAGGGTTAGTAGCTGCCAACTCTGAATAATTTCCACTTTTTATTTTTTTCTCAACATATCTTAATAATAACATAGTAAATTTTTCCTCTAATTAACATGTTACTTCAATTAGCAAGAACTTGGGCAAGTGCCTTAGTTGATTAACCATCTTCAATAAGAACTCTACAAGCTGCTTCTTTTAAAATTTGCATTCTACTGCATAGAACTTTACTTCACCTGTCTTCCATCAAACCTCTTACGACATTTGAAATCTCCTCTCTTTTAATAATCTCATTTGGGCTAAGAGCTTTCGACGTTAGTGCCACTTTAACATCTTCCATAAGTATAAAAATGTTCGTTCTCTGTTCAACGTACAAAGACCAGGCGATGAGTCTATTACCATTGACCATGCTCTCCAAGATCGAATTCCATCCACAATGGATCAAGAATCCACCTGTAGAACCATGGCTCAAGATGTGAGCATGTAGTGTCCAAGAGTCAATAACTATTCCTCGAACCTTGGTACGGTCTAGGAACCCGATGGGCAGGAAACTAAAAAGGTTGTCATTATTAGCCTTGTCACTTGGTTTACTGAAAACCCAAATAAATAGCTGGCCACTCATTTCTAATCCAAAAGCCAACTCAATAATCTGCTCATAAGAGAGGATTCGACGGCTCCTGAAATACACGTACACAATGGAGCAATAAGGTTGATCGTCCAGCCACCTTAGGCACTCTGCCTTGCTGGGTCTACTCTAACCTACACCCACATCGAAAAGTGCCCTGACTGAATATATTGTCGACTTTCTAGTTTTAGGCTCCTGAAGAGCTTTGATGGCCCCAGGCTCTAGTTTTGGGAAGGAGTTTACCATAATTTCATCAATAAGATGGTATCTCTTAGAATGGTGAAACATCCACATGTATTGATCATTGTTCTGGAATCAACATAGCAAAGCTTGACAAGATCTATGTACTATTTATTTTTGAAAAGAGATCGGTGTACTAATTTTGATCTTGTCGAGGTATCATTCCGTATCTGAATGATACTTGCTCTGTATTACTAAACTCTGTGTAAAGATCATCTTACTTTCTGTAGACAGCTTGTCTTCTTAGATCTCTTACACTCATCCATGTAAGAGATCTAAGAAGGAATTCAGGATCACGAAGGAGGATCGACATCCATAAATATGATCTGTGGATGGAGCAATATTTGGACAGAGTTTACAGAAAGTAATTTACTTTAAATCTCCTTGACCGCAATGTGAATCCTCTTCCATCTTTTGCTCCTCGATTACCATGGCTACCCCTTATAACCAACACTTTTATTAGTTCATCTCCAATTTTTTTTCTTTGATAAAATAGTAGGAGAGCACTTGTGATATATTCCAATATTAGAGACTCATTTTTTATAAGTTAGAGTTGTAACCAAATTCTTGTAAGAACTCGATAAAAAAATTTAGGAACAATGTCTTGTCTTCTACCTCGAACTTCATATCAACCTTTCTAAATTCATTAACATGTAACCTAACACCATTAACGAGTTAGCTCAAATCCAAGTACTCTTTTATCTTGAGTCGGTACAACCGTTGCTTAAGATAAAATTTATTTGACAAAGACTTAGACATATACATTGCCTCCAATTTTTTCCATACTTCAATTGGTGACTCATCATCTATCCATACTTCAATTGGTGACTCATCATCTATCATGTGATACATTATACAAATTATTGCCACTCTCTTGGTCCCCATCTCTTTTCATTCTTATTCTTCCATATTTCCAGATTTCTTCTTTGAGAGTGTGATGACTATCCTTTATTGCACAAGGAGTTTCTTGATATTGTTTTGTCATAACCTGAAGTTCAACGAACAATTGAACCTTACAAGAGCAAACTGTATGCCATTTGACACTCTAACTTTTTGCTATAATACTAATTATTAGAAATTATCCAATGCAAAAGTAAGATCGTGCAAAGAACACGGATACAAAATTTAACGTGGTTCGACCTAATGTCTATGTCCATGGTAAACTTTTTTTTATGAATACAAATCACAAAGCCATACACAACCGTATATCACATGTCTTTTTATAATAGACAATACATTGGAGTACACCACACATAGCAATTGGTAGCCCTTCCAAAAATCCATTTCCTTAGACACCTTCCAAAAATCGACTCCCTGAGACACTTGCTAGAAGATTACCCGTCACTAACTCTAGCAAATTTCTATTATTTGCTTATGTTCTCAACATATCCCAACAATAATATAGTAGATTTTCCCCCTAATTGACCTTTTGCTTCCAATTGGCAACAACCTGGGCAAGTGCATTAGTTGATGACCCATCTTCATTAAGAACTCTACAAGCTATTTCTTTTAAAATCTGCATTCTTCTGCACAAAATTTTACTTACCTCACCTTCCATCAAATCTCTTACGATATTTGAAATCTCCTCTCTTGCGATAATCCCATCTGGGCTACGAGCTCTTGGCCTTAGCGCCACTTTAACATCTTCCACAAGCATAAAAGCGTTCATTCTCTGCTCAGCGTATAAAGGCCAGGCGATAAGTGGAATACCGTTGACCACACTCTCCAGGATCGAATTCCACCCGCAATGGGTCAAGAATCCACCAGTCGAACCATGGCTCAAGATCTGAGCCTGTGGTGCCCACGAGTCAACAACCATTCCTCGATACTTGGTACGATCCAGAAACCCCATGGGCAGGAAACCGAAAGGGTCGTCATTGTCAGCCTTGTCACTTGGTTTACGGACCACCCAAAGAAATCGTTGGCCGCTCATTTCTAATCCAAAAGCCAGCTCAATAATCTGCTCGTAAGAGAGGATTCCAAGGCTCCCGAAACACAAGTACACGATGGAGCAATGAGGCTGATCGTCCAGCCATCTTAGGCACTCCGCATTGCTGGGTCTACTCCGACCTGCACCCACATCGACGAGTGGGCCGACCGAGTAGATTGCCGGCTTCCCGGGTTCGGGCTCCTGAAGAGCTTTGAAGGCCCCAGGCTCGAGTTCCGGGAATGAGTTTACCATAATCCCATCAGCAAGACGGTACCTCTTAGAATGGTGAAACAACCACTTGTATTCATCGTTGTTCCTGTCCATAAGCGGGTCCGGGAGCTCTCCTCAGGGGATAGCTACACACCCAGGAATCCTGACAAGCTCTTCGAGCTCCGCGTACTCGCACGACACCATCTCGTCGAGCTCGGGCAAGTACATGCACAAGGACAAGCACATAGCCGGGGGCAGGAAGAATACATAGAACCCAGCTTGGAACTCTCTAGCAACTTCAAGTACGTCTGTACCGAACTGGTCACAGACGACAGCCGCAAGTTTCGAACCCGAGGAGGAGACGATAGAGCTGAACACCTTCCTAATGGAAGGGAGTGAGCTTACCAGTGTTAGGCTTATTAGGGTGACCATCCTGGCGCCTTCTTCGGGTTCGAAGTCCGGTGGAGGGAGGTAGATGGAGGTAATGGGAGGAGGGAGAGAGGAAAGTATTGACTTCATGGCTTCCGTAGGAGGCGAGGAGAACATTGGGATTATGATGGTTATAGCGAGGTCGGGGTGTTGGTGGAGTAGCCTCTTGGCTAGTTGGATTAATGGGATCAGGTGGCCCATACCTGGACTTGGTATTAGGGCTACTTGGGTGGGTGGGTGTGTTTCCGCCATGGCAGGAGCTTGAAGGTGGTTTTGAGAAGGAGAAGAGGGAGTAGAGGAGAAGGAACCTCGACCACTTTTTACTACAGATTTTGTCTTCGTTTTTCTACTACAAATAGGTGTTTCCCTAGTTAATACTATACCAACGTTTAAATTCGTTTCAATAATGACCGACGCGGAATAATAAAGATTTCCGCCGAAAATATAGGTCCTAAGTTAGTTGAAGATTTTTTCAGGTGAAGCCGGTAGTTAAATCTTGAGACTGTGATTTACTTTTAGGTCGACAAGTGAATTTTTTTTTAATTGAAGATAGTCAAAAATGATATTAGTTAATCATTCACGAGCGAAGTTATTTTATGGTAGGCGCAGTGTTTTTTAGAATCATTTTATTATCTGCCCCAGTAATTAATTTATGAAGTTTGAGTTGATTAAAATTATCGAAAAATGATAAAGTTTTTCAAACTATTATTCAATATTATTTGGTGAAATCTTCAAATGGTGGGTGATATAGGGCTATGATAATTATTTCGTACTTTGTTCTATAAGATTATTTAATGACGAGGATCTTATATTAACGACTCATGTGCGGAGACAGAAAATTAGAGAAATAGGGATACTATATATTTTTTTAAGATTTAATTTTAATTTGTAGGTTAATTAATTTGTTTGTAGGATTAGTTTTTAATTTTAATAGAGACATATATTAAAAAAATATATCTAATATTCATACAAAATAATAATCAAGTAGGGTCAATTGACCCTGCCTATTTAACTTGATTGGTAAACCATTTATTACATACCATGTGAACGTCTGATTATGAAAAGCTTATGACACGTTAGGTGAAGGTCAGACGTACGACAATAAAATGAACTTACCAAAAACATACGAATAAAATGATACGACATTGATGAAGAGAAAGTTGTTAAAAATTGAGAGCGTTATTCACGTGGCTAGTTGATCTATCCAAGAAATTATTTCTAAACTTGTTAAAAATTGAAAGCGTTATTCACGTGGCTAGTTGATCTATCCAAGAAATTATTTCTTCTCTTTAGTGGTGAAATTGTTACTTATCTTGTATTGAACGCATAACGGATAAATGCCTACCATCAGAATAGTAATTGCCTAGTAACGTTTTCCTTTAGATATAAGTCCGTCCCAAATTAATGTTAGTGGGTATTAAAAATTGACCCTACTCGTTAAATTTTCTGACTCTGCCTCTGCTCTCTGTTGTCGGTAACCTCCACCTCATCAAGTCATCCCTCGACAATTTTTTTTTTCAGATTGTTTCTGTCCGGTTCGACCTAATCATACTCTTTTGGAGGAGGAGGAGAAAATGCACTACGTGAAGGAACAATTTTAACGAGATCGTTGATACCTTCTGAAAATTGCAAGTTGGGGGTTTGTTGTGGAAGGATAGATGAAAGCAACCGAAGACACAAGGGAGTGGGTGTTTGTAATTTGCGGTCACGGTAGTTTAGAAGGAGAGATGAAAGCAACCGAAGACATATTGGAGGTTTGTAATTGGCGACGGCAGTAATCGAGAGGGGGGAGGAATAATTGGCAGCGGTAATCGGGTTTGGGGGTTGGCCGAAAATGATGATAATTGGTGATTTATTATAATTATTGGTGTGGGGTTGGTATTATAATTATTGATTGAGAGAGAAAATCAAAGATCAAGTATAATTTTTCTTTAAAATTTAAATGATAAGGAAAACAAAGATAATTAGAGATACAATAATTAAATACATATTTAATTAATACTAATTATACATTCAACCATTAATACACGTCAGATTAAAAATTTCTTCATAATCTAGATTACATTTTAGACATTCGCCCACTTCCAATTAGTTATTTAACTAATATGATGTTAACAAAGAAATATTTTCGTCAAACTCATAAGAAGTATTATGTCTAAATAGATGTTCGAGTTGCGAGAATTTTTGGAAGAATATTTTCTAATTCTTTTTAGAACTAGTATATTCTCTTATTCTACTCGAACAATGACGAGTTAACATCATTTGACACCTTCTTTGAGAAACTCTACCAACTTAGCAACGTAATTCTCATGCAATTCGTGGCTCCCAAATAACTTCACAGCCTCTTGAGCGTTCTTCCTGTACTTTTCTCCATCCTCATCCACCATGGCGAGCCTCAGAGCTTTAGAGAAGTTGTCCCAGCCAAAAGACTCATCTCCATTTCTCTCGACCTCGACAGCCATTTCTCTGGCGGCCAGTAGCGCTGCATTGAGCGGCTGGTCCACGAACCAATTCATATGTTCTTGAGTTACATCCGCACCCCAACAAACCAATTCATATGTTATTATCCAGTCAGGTGAATGTCGAGATACGAATTCACTGACTGGGTTTTTCAAGAGGTCAAAAGCCATCTTGAGGTGTTCTATCTTGTCAAAAGGGACATACACCATGGCCTCGGCGCCAGGTGGCAGCGACACGTCCCCTCGAGTGTTGGAAGTGGGATTGAGACAAGATTGATGAGATGGGTTAGGTCCGGACGGATATTGGGAAGGCGTTGAACTATAGTTGGGGTGGACAAGGAGACCTTAACACCAGCTTTGGCTAGTAGTGCCTGAGAGAAGTGAAAGAAAGGCATGATGTGACCAAATGCCGACCATGGAATTACCACGACGTGAACATTGTCCCGACTCATTTTTCTCTAACTAGTTTGGTCTCTCTCTATCTATCTCTAACTTGTTGACTCACAAGGATGAAGACAGCGTCACAGTTTGCATGGTGCAATTTATAGGACGTCCCTGATCCAATTACTTTTTCTATTTTTGGAATCCTGGTCCAATTACTTGATGAGATGAAAAATGTCACAACAATAATTCAGGAAAGGAACGGTGAGTGGCTCCATGTGTATTGCATGAACAACCTTTCCTTTTCCTTTCACGGAGAAGTTCAACCACCTTTACTCGCATAGCTGATCATTATTATATGTAGACTGCCTCCGAGGCCTAGTAACCTTTCTATCTTTTGATTATTTTAACTCGTATTTTGACATAGTAATTTGTTGTACATTGGTAATCATAAAAAAAGATCACCGATAACTTTCGTTATAAGTTTTCTAAATACGGGCTAATCATATCCGGAAGTCAGTTCCAAATTTTTCTGAACAAGTATATTATATAACTCTAAATCAGAATATAAAAAAAATACATGATGCGTAGTATTATTTATCGGACCGTACAGTTTTATTTGCCTTAAATTGTCTGGAAGAGAGAGAAGGAGTACATTACTGGGCTTCGGACCTTCTTAACGCAGTACCCATTCTCCCGGCGGGATCTCGGGCCACAGCAGTTCAAAGCAAAACCCAACAGGACGAGAAGGACCTGGACACCTGGTCCGATCCAACGTAGCTGGAGTTGGCCCCACATAAGAGGGAATCAAAACCACCAACTAAAACTTTAGTTGATCACCAACGTTTCGGAGGGTAAAGGTTTACTGTTTAAATTTTTAGCCTGGATAGATTTATTCTCACTTAAAAATATAAAAATCTTATATAAAAGTAGAACAGAATGTGGAGCCGTCAAAATTTCCAAATTTACTTCAAGTCGTTCCAAGTGGTAAAAACTAAAATCTACTTGAATTCCGTTAAAAAAATTAAAATTAAAATTCACCGATGTTAAAAAATATCAAATAAGAGAAGTACACCAAAATAGTTAACGCTAAAAAGTGCATATTATATCACCGAAATGGAGCTTTAATAAGAGGGATCAAATGACATGTCTCTAGTTACTGGTGTTGTATTATCAGTTGTGGAACATATTAAGTACTTTTCACTTCGACTTTGGAGTTCTAGTGCTAAAAGATGACTACCAGCATAAACCCAATTATGCATTAAGCTTTTCTTTATGATATCCCTAGCGGCCGCTAGAGGACTAATTTCCACTATTTACTTATTTTCTTGACATATCTTAATAATAACATAGTAACTTTTTTTCCTAATTGACATGTTGCTTCCAATTGGCAACAACTTGGGCAAGTGCCTTAGTTGATGACCCATCTTCAGTAAGAACTCTACAAGCTGCTTCTTTTAAAATTTGCATTCTACTGCACAGGACTTTACTCACCTCGCCTTCCATCAAATCTCTTACGACATTTGAAATCTCCTCTTTTTCGATAATCCCATTTAGGATACGAGCTCTCAGCCTTAGTGCCACTTTAACATCTTCCACAAGCATAAAAGCGTTCGTTCTCTGCTCAGCATACAAAGGCCAGGCAATGAGTGGAATACCGTTGACCACGCTCTCCAGGGTCGAGTTCCACCCACAATGGGTCAAGAATCCACCAGTCGAACCATGGCTCAAAATGTCAGCCTGTGGTGCCCAAGAGTCAACAACCATTCCTTGAGCTTTGGTACGGTCCATGAACCCCAAAGGCAGGAAACCGAAAGGGTCGTCATTGTCAGCCTTGTCACTTGGTTTACTGACCACCCAAAGAAACCGTTGGCCGCTCATTTCTAATCCAGAAGCCACCTCAATAATCTGCTCGTAAGAGAGGATTCCACGGCTCCCGAAACACACGTACAAAACGGAGCAACGAGGCTGATCATCCAGCCATATTAGGCACTCCGCATTGCTGGGTCTACTCCGACCTGCACCCATATCGACGAGTGGGCCGACCGAGTAGATTGCCGGCTTCCCGGGTTCGGGCTCCTGAAGAGCTTTGAAGGCACCAGGCTCGAGTTCGGGGAAGGAGTTTACCATAATCCCATCAGCAAGACGGTACCTCTTAGAATGGTGAAATATCCACTTGTATTCATCGTTGTTCCTGTCCATAAGCGGGTCCGGGAGCTCTCCTCCGGGGATAGCTACACACCCAGGAATCCTGACAAGCTCTTCGAGCTCCGCGTACTCACACGACACCATCTCGTCGAGCTCGGGCAAGTACATGGACAAGGACAAGCACATAGCCGGGGGCAGGAAGAATACATAGAACCCAGCTTGGAACTCCCTAGCAACTTCAAGTACGTCTGTACCGAACTGGTCAGAGACGACAGCTGCAAGTTTCGAACCCGAGGAGGAGACGATAGAGCTGAGCACCTCCCGAATGGAAGGGAGTGAGCTTACCAGTGTTAGGCTTATTAGGGTGACCATCCTGACGCCTTCTTCGGGTTCGAAGTTCGGTGGAGGGAGGTAGATGGAGGTAATGGGAGGAGGGAGAGAGGAAATTATTGACTTCATGGCTTCCGTAGGAGGAGAGGAGAACATTGGGATTATGATGGTTATAGCGAGGTCGGGGTGGTGGTTGACTAGCCTCTTGGCTAGTTGGATTAGTGGGATCAGGTGGCCCATACCTGGACTTGGTATTAGGGCTACTTGGGTGGGTGGGTGTGTTTCCGCCATGCCAGGAGCTTGAAGGTGGCTTTGAGAAGGAGAAGAGGGAGTAGATGAGAAGAAACCTCGAGCACTTTTTACTGCAGATTTTGTCTAAGGTTTTTCTAATACATATAGATGTTTCCCTAGTTAATCCTAACAACGTTTAAAAAGTATCAATAATGATCAACTCGGAATAATAAAATAATTCATCCGAAAATACAGTGTCCTAAGATAGTTGAAGCTTTTTTCAGGTGAAGCCGGTAGTTGAATCTTGAGATCGTGTTTGACATTAAGGTCGAAACGTGAATCTGTCTCTCTTTTTTGAATTGAAGAGTGTCATATTAATTAAGGGCAAATTACTCTGAGGTCCCTAGTCTTTATATTATTCTTCTATTGGGTCCCTCCTTTGTTATAAATGAGTATTAAGTCCCTGTTTTATTCAAAAATATTTGTCTCGGGTCCCCACCGACCAAATCGGACCTTTTTTAATTTTTTTCATATAAAATGACTATTTTACCCTTCACAAAATGACAAATTTCATCATATTTTTGTCATTTTGTGAAGGATAATATAGTCATTTCACATGACAAAAAATTAAAAAAAAAGTATGATTTGGTCGGTGGGGACCCGAGACAAATATTTTTGAATAAAACAGGGACGGATTAATCATTTATGTAACAGGAGGGACCCAATAGGAAATTTTGATAAAGACCAGGGACCTGAAAGTAATTTGCCCATTAATTAATCATTCGGAAGCGAAGTTATTTTATGGTAGGCGCAGTGTTTTTTATAAAATAATTTTAATATCTGGCAGGACTTATAAAATTCGAGCAAATTATAATTTTTGAACTATGATATAGTAATACTTCTGCAAGATTATGTGGTGGAATCTCAAATGGTCGGTGATGTAGGGCTATGAAAATTATTTCTTACAAAGTTCTATAAGATTATTTAATAAGATTACCGTGATTAGTAAACCATTTATTGCATACCATATCAACGTCCGATAATTAAAAGCTTATGACGCGTTAGATGAAGGTTAGACGGCAACGCCTACCTACTCACGCTTATTAGGTAGGACAGTAACAAATTGTATCTTATTTTTAAAAAGTTGGACATTTTAACTCTGTCGTTTGAAAAAAAAAAAAACAATCTTACTTACAAAATAACAAATATTAAATTCACAAATTTAAACTAAATAAATGAAACTTACAAATTTATATATAAAAAGAGTCAAACGTAGGGTGAGCTATCATTTTATTTAATGTCAATACCGTAGACTAGATCAAGTATATTCATGTGGAGTAATTTTCTGCCCATTGATACGGATAAAATGAACTAACCAAAAAAATACGAATAAAATGATACGACATTGGTGGAGAAAAACTTGTTAAAAGTTGAGAGCATTATTCTCGTGGCTAGTTGATCTATCCAAGAAATTATTACTTATCTTTATTTTTCTAGTGGTGAAATTGTTACTTATCTTGTATTGAACGCATAACGGATAAAAGCCTACCATCAAAATAGTAATTGCCTAATAACGTTTTCTAATTCTTTTTAGAACTAGAATATTTTCTTATTCTACTCGAACAATGACGAGTTAACATCTTTTGACACCTTCTTTGAGAAACTCTACCAATTTAGCAATGTAATTCTCATGCAACTCGTGGCTCCCAAACAACTTCGCAGCCTCTCGAGCGTTCTTCGTGTAATTCTCTCCATTCTCATCGACCATGGCGAGCCTCAGAACTTTAGAGACATTGTCCCTGCCAAAAGAGCCATCTCCATTTCTCTCGCGGCCAGTAGCGCCGCGTTGAGTAGCTGGTCCACGATCAGCGGCAACACAACTAGAGAGTGTCTGAAGTGAAGAGCTTCTATCATGGAACCCCACCCACAGTAGAACAAGGACCCACCTACCGATGGGTGTCCGAGAATCCTCATCTGTGGGGCCCAGCCCATGACCACTTGTTCGAGTCCTTTGTTTCGTGGGCCGAAACCATTGGGAATGACGTCGATTTCATCTATGGCCCAGCTGGGCTTCCTTAGAGCCCATAGAAATGGCAGTCTAGAGAGCTCCAGCCCGTGGGCCAGTTCGTGGATTTGATCTTTTGTGAGCTTGCACTCGCTTCCGAACCCGACAAAGACAACGGACTTGGGCTTTTGGGTGTTCAACCAGTCGAATGTTTCTCGCACGGCCCGTCGAGAGGTATCTTGGGCCGGTGGAGAAGCCCAATGGGAATGATCGGTACCTCGAGCAACTCTTGGTAGCGATCAATGTGTTTTCCTTCAAACTCGTCACAACTGCGTATAGCAAAAACTTCGTATGCCTTGGGGGTTTTGGCTAACCTCTCTGCTATTGAGATCCTTGTCGCGAACTTCCCGTAAAATCCCATTTGGACTCCGATCGCCTCTCCTCCATGTGTATTGGATGATCAACCTTTCTTTTTCCTTTCACGGAGAAGTTCAACCACCTTTACTCGCATAGCTGATCATTGTTATATGTAGACTGCCTCCGAGGCCAAGTAACCTTTCTATCTTTTGATTAGTTTTAACTCGTAATTTTGACATCGTAATTTGTTGTACATTGTAAATCATAAAAAAGATCACTGTTAACTTTCGTTATAAGTTTTGTAAATACTGGCTAATCATATCCGGAAGACAGTTCCAAATTTTTTTGAACAAGTATATGATATAACTTTAAATCAGAATTAAAAATTACATGATGCGTGGTATTATTTATCGGACCGTGCGGTTTGATTTGCCTTAAATTATCTGGAAGAGCGAGAAGGACCAGTACATTACTGGGCTTCGGAACTGCTTTAACGCAGTACCGAGTCTCCCGGCGAGATCTCGGGCCTCAGCAGTTCAAAGCAAAACCCAACAGGACGAGAAGGACCTGGTCCGATCCAACGTAGCTGGAGTGGGCCCCACATAAGGGAATCAAAAGTCAAAACCACCAACTAAAACTTGATCACCAACGTTTCGGATGGTAAAGGTTTACTGTTTAATTTTTTAGCCTGGATAGATCTTTTCTCACATCAAAAATACAAAAATTATTCATAAACCCAATTATGCATTAAGCTTTTCCTTATGAATTAAGCTTTTCCTTATGATATCACTGTCAAAGTATCGGGTACCACTCTTCGTGCCAAATTGTAAATTAAAAACAAGTTGGGAATGTTTTATACTTTTCATTTAGACATGTCCTATATAGTAGGGGAGCCATGCATTGTCAGTTCTTTGAGACCTTTATGCATGTCTAACGTGTAAGAATCTCGTCCAATGAGTGGTAGCTAATTCCTTGTTATTATAACCTGCATTTACGAGTCCCCAATGTGAACTTGATGATGTCTTCAAAAAACAGAAAGAAAATGAACTGGATTCGAAAGTTTTTCGCTTGGTCTACGAGTGCTTATCCCCATCTCCATGTAGATTAGAGGGCTCCAAACTATAGGCTATAGGTGTGTTTAGATCATAAAAGAAAACAAAAATTTCTGTCTAATTGTTGCGGATCCAAGCCCGACTCCAAGACCAATTTGTCAGATTGATCCTACTTGATACTCAATCCGACAGAATTGGAAAGCAAATCAGTTAAATTGGAAAGTGGACCACTCAATTGAAGACTGGCGATTGCAATCGAATCAATCGAATCAAATTCGATCTTCCGAATCACCCAAATCTGCAATTGCCTCTATTAGTCTTTCCAATTCTAACTCCAACGACTCCGTCTTACTGTAATTCCCTTTCTTGTGAATTCCTGTAATTGCTCTTGTAATTGCTCCGTAGGCTGTATATTTATAGGCTGTAATCGATGTAATTATTCAAGCAATATAGTTTCAATTTCATCTCATGGTATCAGAGCCAACCTCCTGATCCAAAATCAACCAACCCTTCGAAATTCAATATGGCTCATGAAGCCTCTGTGGCAGATACTGCTGAGGTTAATAACCCTCGCATTACACCCAACTCATGCACTGACCTCTTGAAGAAGGTCTCTGAAATTGACAGCAACACGAGTCTTAAAATCACGACTGTATCTTTCAATGGAAGGAATTACATGTCATGGTCAAAAGCCGTGTTTATTGCTCTTTGTGGGAGAGGAAGAATTGGCTTCATTAACGGAGATATTCCTGCCCCAGCTGCTACCGAATCATGCTATCCCGAGTGGAGGATGTATGATCACCAGGTAATGTCCTGGTTACTCAATTCAATTGATTCCGAACTCCATGAGTTGTTCAACTATGCTACTTGCTCGAAAGAACTTTGGGATTCAGTGAAGTCCCTGTATTCTCAATCTGAGAACTTGTATCGCATCTTCGAATTAAAAAAAGGTATCGCTGATCTTGAGAAAGGAGAAAGGCCTTTCGTTGAATATCTTAGCAGGTTGAAAGTTATGTGGGAGGAATTGAGCTCTCTCCGTCCCTCAACTGTTGATCCAGCCGAGATAAATAAACGGGAAGAGGAGGATAGAATCTTTAAGGTTCTCATGGGGTTAGGATCAATTGAATTGAGTAACCAGGACATTACCTGGTGATCATACATCCTCCACTTGGGATAGCATGATTCGGTAGCAGCTGGGGCAGGAATATCTCCGTTAATGAAGCCAATTCTTCCTCTCCCACAAAGAGCAATAAACACGGCTTTTAACCATGACATGTAATTCAATTGAGTGGACAATGCCCTGCACACGGATTTTACATCCACATCTAAAGATTAAAAGAGACAGGAACAATTCTGAAAAGTTCAATGCCCTGCACACCACTACCGAGAGCAATCCTCACCTCAACAATTCTTCGGTTTCAATCGAGGATCTTGCTCAACGTGTCTTCCTTCACATGAAAGGAAATGTTGAATCTGGATCTCAGCCTCCTAAATCCAGCGAAGGTAATGAAGGTGAGACTATTAATTGTATGACTCCAATTTGTTATTCATCTAAGATTAATAAAAAATCTGGATATCAGTGGATCATTGATTCGGGAGCGAATGCTCATATGACCAATTCCAAAGAAGGTATTATCCATTTCTGTGATCTTGATAATCAAGACATACTTGTTGCTAACGGATCTTATGTCCCTGTTAAAGGACGCGGCAAAATTACCTTATTTAATCATGAAATTGATGTCTTATATGTGCCAAATATTGCTAGTAACTTGCTCTCTATTAGCAAGATTACACGAGATTTAAACTTCAAGGCCTTTTTTACTGCGAAATCTGTAAAATTTCAGGATTACACAACTTCGAAGCTGATTGGTGAAGGGACTTTGGAGAATGGATTGTACATTTTAAAGATAAGCGTGATTGCTCATTCCGCACAAGCAGATGCAAAATTGTCAACACTATGGCATGATCGCTTAGGACATCCAAGCAATACAATCCTCTCCCGAATGTTTCCAGATCTCAAGAAGGCCCCTGAACACTGCGAAAGCTGCATTCTCGCTAAGCATTCACGGACTCCTTTTAAACTCTCTACTACTACTTATAACTTGCCTTTTGAATTAATTCATTCCGATGTGTGGACTGCTCCTATGATGTCATTTGATGGGTTTAGCTATTTTGTCACTTTTATTGACCATCACAGTCGGGCAACTTGGGTCTATTTGCTTAAACATAAAAGTGAAGTGTTTTCAAAGTTTAAAATTTTTTATAACCTTATTTGCACTCAATTTAATGCTAAGATTAAGGTTCTCCGCACTGATAATGGCACTGAATACAAAAAAGATTTGAGAGATTTCTTAATCACAGCTGGTATTGTGCATCAAACTTCTTGCATTTACACGCCACAACAGAATGGCGTGGCCGAAAGAAAAAACAAGCATCTTTTAGAAATTGCAAGGTCTATCATGTTTAGAATGAATGTCAAAAGAGGTTTTTGGAGTGATGTCGTGCTCACTGCTTGTCATTTGATGAATAGATTGCCTACATCTTGCTTAATTGTCAATCGCCCATGGAAATTCTTCTGCACAAAAAGCCGGATTTATCCTATTTGCGAATTTTTGGGTGTTGTGTGTATGTTCAAATTCCTGCAGAGAAACGAGACAAGCTAGCCAAACGCTCAATACGATGTCTCTTCCTTGGCTATTCTTCAACCCAGAAGGGCTACAAGTGATATTCACCCTCGCTCAAGTCCACCATCATATCAAGAGATGTTCAATTTCTGGAACATACTCCTTATTACCTTCCTGAACAAACTGTGGTCAATCGATCGGGGGAGATTAGCTCTCCCTGCCCAATTTTGCCAGGTTATTGCCCTACTAATACACTTGATCTTAGTCCTCTTTTGCAAGATCCAAGCCCGACACCACTACTACCTACCGAAATTAGGAACGCAGATACCTCACGGATTGAACTTGAGCAAGAAGCAATGCCAATTCAAAGTGCAAATGACTCCAATTCGAGATTCGATTGTCCCGCGGAAGGTACCAATCTCGACTCTAATTCTGGCCTAGTTGATTCAATTCCTCTTGTGGATGACTTAGCTGATCAGACTCAAGCTCTAATTGAGCCAATTCGTGCTGATCAGAACATCCGGAAGTCAACTAGAACCAAATTCCCTAATTGTAAACTTCATGATTTCAAAACCTTCCAGGGATATTATCCAATTGAGTCACACATTTCATATGATAAAATCAGTGCTAATCACAGATCTTTCCTAAGCAAAATTGATTCTTATCATGAACCACGATCATTTTTGGAAGCTGTAAAACATAAACCTTGGGTAGATGCTATGGCTGATGAATTAAATGCTTTGAAAAAAAACCACACCTGGACTGTATGCGATCTTCCCAAACATAAAAAACCTATTGATTGCAAATGGATCTTTAAAGTTAAACACAACAGTGATGGCACAATAGAGAGGTATAAAGCTCGGCTTGTGGCGAAAGGTTTCACTCAAACCCTCGGGATTGATTATAGTGAAACATTCGCGCCTGTAGCCAAAATGAACACCGTTCGAATTCTCCTTTCTGTTGCCATTAATTCAGGTTGGAACGTTGAGCATATGGACGTAAAAAATGCTTTTCTCCAAGGCCATCTTGATGAAGAAATCTATCTCAATCTCCCACCCGGTCATCTTCTCGAAGGAACAGGTAAGGTGTGCCGCTTACACAAGGCTATCTACGGGTTGAAACAGTCCCCCCGTGCGTGGTACAATCGCCTCAGTGGTGAGCTTCTCCAATTGGGTTTTAAAAAGTGTCACACTGATTCATCATTATTCGTCCGCGACTCTCCCAAAGGTAAACTCGTTCTCTTAATTTATGTGGACGACATCTTAATTACTGGTAGTCATCCCGATCTTATTGCTCAAATTAAAATTGATTTGCACAATCGTTTTGACATCAAGGACTTAGGTAGAATGAAATATTTTTTAGGAGTTGAAATTGCTCATTCACCTAATGGTTTGTTTCTCAATCAGCGTAAGTATGTGCTTGACTTGCTCCAGGAAGTAAAAAAATTGGGATCTAAACCGTTTAAGACTCCACTTGAACAAAATGTTAAGGTTCTCAATCATGAAGGTGAGGCCTACCCGCACATTCCTAAGTTTCAAAAGCTCGTGGGTAAGCTTATATACCTCACTATTACTAGACCCGATATCACCTACGCCGTAAGTCTTCTTAGCCAAGTCATGCACGCTCCTCGCATCCAACATGTCCACCTAATGGAACGTATACTTCAGTACCTCAAAGGTTGCCCTGGACGTGGAATTCTTATGACTAACGCGGGTCACTTGCAGGTCTCAGCCTTCGGTGACTCTGATTATTCCGGATGCAAGAACAATCGCCGATCCACCTCCGGCTATTGCCTCTTCGTAGGCAACAACCCTGTCATCTGGCGCTAAAAAAAAAACAGAATGTCGTGTCCCGATCTAGCGCCGAGGCCAAATATCGCCCAATGGCAGTAACATTGACTGAAATCATGTGGGTCAAAAACTTATTAACTGAGTTGAACTTTCATGTGCAGACACCGATTCCTCTCTACGGCGACAATGAGGCAGCCATTCACATCGCGTCCAACCCGGTGTTCCACGAGCGCACTAAACACATAGAAATTGATTGCTATTACGTTCGTGAGAAGGTTCAAGATGGTACAATCATAACGCCCTACATTGCTAGCGACCACCAACCTGCCGACCTTTTCACAAAAGCTGTAGGCACCGTGCTCTTTGAACAACATCTCTCCAAGTTGCGTGTTCGTGATATCCTCACACCCAACTTGCGGGGGA
Organism: Hypericum perforatum; assembly: GCA_012979155.1. Classification (NCBI taxonomy): domain Eukaryota; kingdom Viridiplantae; phylum Streptophyta; class Magnoliopsida; order Malpighiales; family Hypericaceae; genus Hypericum; species Hypericum perforatum. Next base: position 41,696 of record SOPF01027195.1, on the reverse strand, counting down.
GTGTTGCGGATCCAAGCCCGACTCCAAGACCAATTTGTCAGATTGATCCTACTTGATACTCAATCCGACAGAATTGGAAAGCAAATCAGTTAAATTGGAAAGTGGACCACTCAATTGAAGACTGGCGATTGCAATCGAATCAATCGAATCAAATTCGATCTTCCGAATCACCCAAATCTGCAATTGCCTCTATTAGTCTTTCCAATTCTAACTCCAACGACTCCGTCTTACTGTAATTCCCTTTCTTGTGAATTCCTGTAATTGCTCCTGTAATTGCTCCGTAGGCTGTATATTTATAGGCTGTAATCGATGTAATTATTCAAGCAATATAGTTTCAATTTCATCTCACTAATGCTCGAACTTGAAACAATTAATTAAGTTTAAAATTGGAAAACGGCGTGAATTTCATCATACTAAAAATTGTGTGCTCTTCTTCTTGGCATTAATATTATAATAAAATTTGCCTTAAAAAACTAGTTAAGTTAGAATGACTAATTTTTTTAAGGGAAAATTAGGCTAAGGTCCCTCTAGTTTGGGGATTCAACTGGTTCAGTCCCTCCATTTTGAAAACTACTCTTTAGGTCCTACTATTCATAATAACCGAACTTTTTAGTCCCTAAAAGTCAACGTAAATTTTTTTATGACCATTATACCCTTCAAACCAAAACTAAATCAAACCTAAATCAAACCAAAACCAAATCAAACCAAAACCTAAAAACTAAACTTTTCCTTCTTCCTTCTTCCTCCTACTCCTCCCTCCTCCCCTTCTCTTCCTTAAGCTCGAAAACAAACCCTCTTTTCTGGACAAGAACATCTCTTCCCTCAAACACAATCAAGCAACTATAAAATCTTTTCTTTGACGATGGTGATTCCCTCGAATTCGTCCTCCTACTCATCGGATTCGTCCTCCTCCCGATGGTAATTTCAAATCATAACCAGTACCCACTCCTATCTAATCTCAAATCAACAATGGAGGTTTAAAGCAGGGAAGAAGCTCCCGAAGGAAGCCTCTGGAGCGGCTTCTGTCAGCGACAGGAAGAAGAAGAGGACAAAGAAGAGCATCGAAACCTACAAGATCTACATCTTTAAGGTGCTGACGTAGGTCCACCCGGCCATCGAGATCTCGTCCAAATCCATGGGAATCATGAACTCCTTCATCAACGACATCTTCGAGAAGCTTGCCCAGGAGGCAGCGAGGCTCGCGAGGTACAACAAGAAGCCGACGGTTACATCTCGGGAGAATTTGAATGAGATTTGAGAATTTTTCTAGGGTTGGAGTTTAGGTGTTTTCTTCTTATTATGTGATTTGTGCTTAGTTCTGTTCTTTGTTTTTTTTGGTGGAATAGTTCTGTTCTTTGTAAAAGTGATGGATGTACTCTTTAGAAATGGACTACGATGCCATTTCATTTTCTTCAAAAAAAAAACAACGGAGGTTGAAGATGATTGAAAAAAAATCGTGCTATAGTTGCTTCGTTGGTTAATCGGTTGACTCTGTTTCTTGATAGGTTAATTTTGTTTTTGGTTTTCAATGAAGAAATAGTATGGCAGTGTTATAGAGGAAGGAAGGGGGGAGGAAATGAGAATGAGAAAAGGGAAGGAGAAGGGTGAAGAAGGATCGGTTGAATTCGGGTGCGGATTATCGTTGATTTAGGTTTAGGTTTGATTTGGTTTTGATTTGATTTAGGTTTAGGTTTGATTTAGTTTTGGTTTGAAGGGTATAATGGTCATAAAAAAATTTACGTTGACTTTTAGGGACTAAAATATCCGGTTATTATGAATAGTAAGACCCAAAGAGTAGTTTTCAAAATGGAGGGACTGAACCAGTTGAATCCCCAAACTAGAGGGACCTTAGCCTAATTTTCCCTTTTTTTAATCAACCCAACATTTTGGCGATCCATTTTCTTGTTTTTCCACTCGGTTATATGTTTATTTCCTTTGTTAAACATACCATGCTTATAAGGTGTGAACCGTTGCACTCACGCAGTAATTTAATTAAGTGAAGTTGTGATTTGAGTAATCCGTGAATGGGACCGTGAAGTTTTATACTAGAAGCTGGTGACTTACGAACGCAATTACGAAATTCAAAAGACTGGAACATTGTTTCCTCAATAGGCGTTCAGACATGATAGTGTGAATCACTAAATTTGTTCAGTCAATCCAAACGTTTTATTAATCCGATTTTTTATTTCAGCCTGCTATCGCTTTCACAAATTCCATTGTCAACAATGCCCGTCGTTGTGGTGCGAACTATGGCCTGCTCGTTAAATTTTGTCTTAAGGCTGTGATTTTAATATGCGTTAATGGGACCATCAACTTTTAATTGTACCAGATATTGGCTGATTACGAATGCACTTACGAAACAAGTACGAGCGTCCATAATTTACTTGCGTTGCTTCTCAAAATTGATCGACTTGATGCTGAATTTTTAGTTTATAGAGGCAGCAATAGATCATTCAGGAACTTGTTAATCTGTAGGTATTGAAAGTTTCCCGATCCTACTAGAAAAGAGTTAGTCCCTAGATAATATATTCTCAAAATTGGAACAACACGTTAACCAACTCAATTGGTTAAAAATTTGGTTGATAAAACTCTATTATTTTATATATGATCTTCGAAATTAATTATTGCCATATTTTATTTAGGAGGTAATTTTTTCAATAATAACTTTGTATTCAAAAAATTTTAATCCAATTTTTTTTTTCAAATAGATCTAACTCTCTTAACACTTATCAATTTTTATTAAAAAGGGAAATCAGTGAATCTTAATCCGTAGCTATTTTTGCACTTCGCCGATGTACTCGCAAGTCGCGTGTAACTTGAACTTTCAAGAAACTGATAATTGAGATCTGAGACTAATGATGAACCATAGTCCACAAAGAATAACGTAAAGAGAAACCTATCAGCCCTCCAGAATTTAATGCTAAACTATAGGCCATTCATCACACTCTTAGACCTCAAGAATATATAAATATTCCTCACAACTTGATAAATGTGAACATCAATTACGGTTCCGCAAAGGAAATAGGCACTGCTTTATGACTATGTGAACTACATTGTGTTGTGTCAATAAAGCAAGCTATTGTTTATATATAAGAAAAACTACCACTTTTCAGCCAAACAATTTTTGACACAAAATGATTATTTCGAAGGTATCAAAGTCTAGCATTATAATTTGAGTGCAAAGTGTGTGTAATTAATTATATTCCAATTATTGTACTTTAAAATAACCGAACCACACGATAATTTACAGCCTAACTACACTTATTCGCTATTCCGCACTATAATTTCTCCTCTTGACAACTAATAAAGCCGTAATTTCTATACTTCCAAAACTCTAGCAGATGCCACACCCCCTACCTAATTACACTATAAATACATCCATAACTACAAAGTTATTATTAGCCAAACGTAGAGGCGAGGCTTCCCAAGACAAAAAGAAACCTAAGTCTCCATCTTCGACTCATCTCTCTCTCTCTCTCTCTCTCTCTCTCTCTGAAGCTCGAGAATCCACGTGATAAGAGACTTTGGATAGAGAGTGGCAAGTGCAAACCCACCCATGGGTTCTGTGGCATCTCCTCCAAAGGTAATGGCTCGAGCAGCGATAAAGATGGTAGTGTTGGTAGTGGTTCTGGGTTACTTCATGATGTGGATTATGATGCCCACCAACAAGTACTTGAAGAATTGGATGCCCCATATCAGGCACAAGCTCCATTTTACCTACCTTGGTTCACAAGGTAAGAGTCTAATAACTACTTCCCTAAATTAAACAATTACGTCTTCGATTAATTAATTTTCGTTTCATATATATACTTGTTTCGTTTATTGTTTTAATCGGCATGCAGGTGTCAACCTTTTGATCTTCACATTTCCTGTCCTATTTGTTGCTGCTTTGGGATGTGTATATGTTTATCTGGGCAATGGACAACGTGACACATATGGCATTAAAAGGTAATAAATTAACCAAACCGCTCATTTATACATCTGTCTTTTTGTTAGAATTTTAGTTTAGAAATTTGCACGAACTTGTTAGCTAGTCGGCACGTTAATATTAGAGTCGCAACAACAATAAAAAAATAAGATTAATTCACTTTGTTAAATATCCACTTATTCAACCAAAATTTTAATAACACTTATTAATATACTCACCCAAAATTCGCACGAGTTATTAATATTCATTAATAAGATTAATTCACTTTGATAAAATCCACTTATTCACCCAAAATTAGTAATCTTAGTTTTTTAATCAATTTTGGGCAGGATAAATGACTTGAGAGCTAAATTGAGGAGGCCACTGCTCGTGAACGGTCCTCTGGGGATTGTTTCTGGCATCGAGCTAGCATTCTTGGTCATGTTCGTGGGATTACACGGATGGTTTTTTGGGATTTTTCTTCGTGACAGATTTAACGAGCTCACCCCTCTTGAAGCTATGGAGTATGGGGCTAAGAACATGTAAGAATTTTCCTGACCTAGTACTGAAAAAATAAAAAAAAATTAGAGTAGAGTAGGGAAATTAATTCTGTTCGGCCAGATTTATTTTGCATATCTGTCCCACAAAAGGGAATAACTATTATTTATATTAAATTCGCAGGTGGGAAGCGAGATTGGGCTTGGCAGGTTGGACTCTGGGCCTGGTAGGGAATATAAGCTTAACATTTCTCTTCTTCCCGGTGGCTCGTGGATCTTCGTTGTTGCCATTGTTGGGCCTGACCTCCGAAGCTAGCATCAAGTATCATACCTGGTTGGGCAACATGGTTATGACCATTTTTACTGCTCATGGAATTGTTTTCATCGTCTATTGGGCCGTCACCGATCACATGTCAGAGGTAATTTTTTTTGGTGTAATTTTTTTTTTGGTGTAATCATGTCAGAGGTAATTAACGCTATATCACTTTTTTATCTAGACAATTAATTAAGTTTTGAACCTAGACTTTTAAAAGGAGAAAAATTATACTAACAAATAGTTATTACATTTGCATTCCAAATAGTCGAAGTTGAAACTCTTCTTTAAACTAGAATAACTCTTCACTAGTTGATCTATGCGCATTCAGATGTTTATGTCAAATTGAGTATGATTTATAAAAAATATAAATCTATACAAATACATATTCAGTACATCTATATTTCAAATAATTCAAACTAAATAAGTTAGAACAAATACTATTAATCTAAATACATTTATTTAGATGATAACAAACATGGTGATGAGAAAAGTATATCTCAGCGTTTAAATTTTTTTATCCCGTAAAATTGCTAATGTACATGTTGATGTGAGAGCAATTTGAAATTCCAACTCACATTTGTAGGAGATTCTAATTTATTTAAGAAGAAATTAGATTTAAACCTCACAAGCTTTAAAAAAAATTATTTAGAGAATTATTCCTAAAGTAGATACAACAGTACTCCATCTTAAATATCATAAATTAATAAAATGTTAATTCAAACTCACAGGCAGTGAAATGGGCCAAAGCTGGGATAGCCAATCTGGCGGGGGAGCTGGCCTTAGTGGTAGGTCTAGTAATGTGGGTGACCACCTACCCAAGGATACGGAGGAAGATGTTCGAGCTCTTCTTCTACACTCACCAGCTCTACATCCTCTTCGTCATCTTCTTCATCCTCCACGTCGGCATCAACTTCGCCAGCATCATGCTCCCCGGCTTCTACCTCTTCCTCCTCGATCGATTCCTCAGGTTCCTTCAATCCAGGCAACGTGTTCGTCTGATTTCTGCTCGTATCTTACCTTGTGAGACCTTAGAACTCAACTTCTCCAAGAGCCTAGGTAAGTACATAGTATTTAACGATGTTGCGTTCTAACAGACCGAAGATAAATTTGAGAACGCGATTCTTAACCTTTTTTTCGGGGTTTTTATTTGTTAGGTTTGAAGTATAATCCGAAGAGCGTGTTGTTCATAAATGTGCCGAGCATTTCGAAGCTGCAATGGCATCCATTCACTGTGACTTCGAACAGCAATTTGGAATCTGACAAGCTGAGCGTCGTAGTCAAAGGAGGAGGGAGTTGGACCAGAAAACTTTACCGGTTGGTTTCGAGTTCGAACTCCGCGCTTGACCGTATCGAGGTTGCTGTTGAAGGACCTTATGGACCTGCATCTAACGATGATTTGCTAAGGTACTTATACGATTTCGGTCCAAATGTTGAAAATTCTATAATGTTTAGTACAAGAGTGAGTAAAATCCACGGGCCTATATTTTTAAGATTTTAACTAAATATCGACAGAGGTAGAATTAGAAAATTTGGTAAGTGAAATCAATTCCTATTTCTTTTTAAGATTTGATTTGAAATTTGTAGGTTGATTAATTTTTTAATAGGAACAATTTTTTATTTCAGTGAGGACCTATATCAAAAATATATATTTATAAAAATAATTTAGTAGGAACAATTGTCTCCACAAACCTAAATCTCCCCCAAGTTCTGGATATAGATATTAACATTATTATTTTTGAACGACTCTCTTAAAGAATGTGTAATATTTAATTTGGTGGATCTCATTTGAAGATACATGTTGAGAATAACATATTGTTTAGTGTAAAAATGCGGCCTAAATTTGTAAAAATTCATCAATTACCATAAACACGAGTACAATTCTCAATGAGTTTTAAGATTAAGAAATTGATTAATCATATTTTTTTCAGGCACGACTCGCTAGTGATGGTGAGTGGAGGCAGTGGAATTACACCGTTGATATCCGTAATCCGCGAGCTTATGTTCACAAGCACAACGCTTCATGAGAAAACGCCACCGATCCTTCTAATCTGCTCATTCAAAAGCTCATCGGATCTGACAATGCTCGAGCTCCTCCTCCCAATGGTCGGACCCCAATCCGACCTCTCATCATTAAATCTCAGGATCGAGGCCTACGTGACGAGAGAGAAATCGAAACCAACCGACACCAACATCGATCAATCAAAGGGATCACTCGTCAAGACTAGATGGTTCAAGCCCCATGCAAACGACGTACCTATATTTCCCATGTTAGGACCCAACTCCTGGCTCTACCTCGGCCTCATAATAGCATCCTCCTTCGTGGGTTTCCTGGTCATAATTGGGATCATCACCCGCCATTACATCTACCCGAGAGACCACGACACCGAGCTCGAATTCTCGTACTCGATGAGGTCTTTCCTGAACATGTTGGCCGTGTGTATATCCATTGGAGTTTGTGCAACTGCAGCTGTTTTGTGGAACAAGAGAGCCAATGCAAAGGAGGCCAACCAGATTCTGAGCCTGGAAGAATCTACTCCAACTAGGTCACCTTGCCCTTTGATTCTTAGCGGAGAAAGAGAATTAGAGAGCTTTCCTCGTGAATCGCTTCTCCAGACGGTCAACGTTCACTACGGTGAAAGACCTAATTTGAAGAGTAAGTTTATTGCTCATCATAATATTTTAACACCAGAAATTTTGAGTTCGAATAATTGAATTTTTTTATCTGTCGTTGCTTTGGTGCAGAAATTCTGTTTGAGTGTAGCGGATCAAGCGTAGGGGTATTAGCCTGTGGCCCAAGGAAGCTAAGACATGAAGTTGCAACAATATGTGGATGCGGTTTGGCAGATAACTTGGAATTTCAGTCCATAAGCTTTAGCTGGTGATCAATGTTGTTTAATTCCAATTAGGATCAAATATAGATCTTCAATTCTAGTTTGAAGTTGCTGTTGTTAATAGGTTTGTTGATTTTTCGGCGTGTAGTTTGATTTTCACCTCTTTGATGTAGATTTAATAGGGGTGAATGAAACATCCTAAACAAAACATGTCCAATCTGAATCGACCCAGTTTGGTCTGATTCGAACCGGTTGATCACCCTCAGTTTTACAGTTTGGATCATGTGTGTGTATGTGGTTTGCGTGTTCATTGTCATTCAACAATTAATGTGTATGATTGTGTGTCATTCATATTCATTCTATCTGGACATAGTTTTATTCTTGACATTAAAAAAATTATTGGTCTGGAATGTTTAAGCATGAGATAGATAAAAAGGACACGAGTGGACAACTTGCCTACCTGAAATAGACAACAAAAAAATAGAAGTTGAAGTTATACAACTACATAACATAATTAGCCAAAAGCCGTCCCTTAAAAGTCTACCAAGCATTGACTCTTTGTTACAAATCAATTCTCAATTTCAAGTGTTAGTTATTTTTTGAAATCATTCAAGATTTGGTCTGAATAGTTATTAAATTGATTAAAACATATTCAAGTGAAACTAAATTGAAAAAATAATGTTTGAATTGGCTAAAATATATGCGAAGTAAGATGAGTCACAAGATTAATATGGTTCTTTTCACCGAGAAAAATATCAAAACAATTAGAATTTTTATATTAACACAAAATACTGATGTAATGAAAAGAAATCAAGTTGAAGTTTGCACTTTCTTGGCATTAACTATAATATTTTAAAGGGATTCACTTCAATATCATGATAAAATTTTCATGATGATATATTGATAGGTTTTGACATTTATAAAATGGATCTCATAATTTCTGATGCGAAATTATCTCCAATAAACTCTCTTCAATCAAATTTTAAAGTAATTGCAATAAATTAAATTAGAACCATCCGTCATCGAACCAGATTTTTCATTGCCACCAAAGTTGTGTACGCCCGGCAACAACGGGGAATTAAACAATGCACGTGCTTTTCACGGCCACCGTAGAGTTGAGAGCATTTGACTTGAAATATCAAAAAGGTTGGCTCGTGTCCTAATCAGTCCTGGCTTGTGTTTTCATGTCTTTGACGTGTGGTCGTCTCGTGCTAATTAATTTGGAGCTCCTCCATAGATCTTTGCACCAACAAATTTGCGGCTTCTTCGCTTTTAATATTTGCCAACTTGATGACGTTAGATATTCGGTACTTAATTGATTTAGGAGACTTCCATTAATTCTTAAAGGCACTTCCAAAGTTATTGATGACGCTGTCCAAAAAAAAAAACTATTGATCAGGATTGATATTGATAGGTTGTGTTGAGAATAAGTATCGATAATTAAAAGAGTGATGATCTTGTTTAGTGTCAAAATTTTACAAATATAAAAATTTAACTTTTTAAGTTAGATGCAGAAATTTTAGAATAACACTAAAATAAGTTAATCTCGTGTCCTCATCTCGAATTACATTTTTGCCCAATGAGAAGTCTTCATCTCAAATTACATGTTTGCCCGACATAGAGATTTCGTAGCATCTTCTCACCTTCCTCGTAAAATACCGACATGCAGTTCTAAGAATTTTTTTGCGAGCATCATCCATCACAAAAAGATCTCCAACTTGCTGCAAGTAAACGCGTCAGATTTTTCCTTTAGAAAACACATCAACTTTGTGATCATAAACCCTACCAAAAAAACTTTGTGATCATATTCAAAAAAATTGAGGGCGAAAAATGTTGGATATTTTTATAACTTTTGGTCTACGAGATATAGATCATTGTGCCAAATTTTGGTCGGGCGTAGCTCATAAAAAATAACGGGATCAATATGGATGGCACCAAGTACGAGATACCACTCAAACTTGGCGAGTGCCGGCCATCCGACGTGCATCGGATTACCATTGGCCACCTTACGCGTAAATCTGATAAGTGTCGCCCTCCTCGGAGAATTACACCTCTTTATTTGAACTCGACGAACACAACCGTTCTGACAGCCTATTTCCGACTAACATTTGGTTCTTTCCAAGGACTTTTTGGTGATGAAAAATGCCCCCACGGTGATTCTAAAACATCTATAATTTGCTGCTTGTGGTCATTATTCCATACTACGAAATCATTAAATCTCACTCATTCATTAAAGCATCATCAATTTTCAAAATTATGTTTTATGTTCAGATTAAGTCGTCTTTGAATCTTGATTATAGTGTGTGAACTTCGCGAGAATGTCAATGAGATCATTAAATTCACTAGGACCCATACTCAATTGTTTCATCCTTCGTACCATCAGATTTTCCAACAAAAAAAAAAGCGCGTAGATCAAAATTAAGCATATAGAAATGGAAAAGGCTGTACAACATCTTCTTTTTTCTCAAATTGTATAAATGCCAAGAACAAACTAATTACGGTCGGTGACGTACACCAGGAAGCCTTATCATAATAGACTAGATAATGTCAACGAAGTTTTAATGCTTTTTTTCTATAAGTAACGAAGTTTTTTTTAAAGGTGTATAAGTAACGAAATTTTAATGCTTAATACATATGAGATGTCGAAATTAACAAACAATGATTATTTAGTTAACACCGAACCTATATAGAGATATATTATTCCTAGGTTTATGTTTATTCCCAAATTTCAAATTCAAAATTTTATTTGATTTATCATGAATATTTTTTTATACAATTAGATGTATATTCGCTCTGTGAAAAAAAGTAAGACAGCTTACAACTAGTTGCAATAGAATTTTTTTGGTAGGTAAATGTTATTTATTAAAAAAAAATTATATGCTTGAGTATTTAGTAAGTATTTACAAAAGGTGCTTCCCCCTAACACAATCCCAAAAGTGCTAAAAGCATTAAAAATTCCAAGAAGGAAATTCAGCACAGTGCACGAGTTATCACCTCAAACCTTATCACAGGGAAACCATGTTCAACCCTCATCAATGCTGATGGAAGAATAAAAAGAGATCTATCTCTTGATTTCCAAACTCACGTAGAAATGCAACTAAAAAAAAAGTAAAGCTCATCATGAAAGTCGCAGTAAGTCAAGTAGAATTACATATTTACATCTAGAAAATCAACGATTCATGATCCTCCCTAACTTGGATGACGCTTAATTGAGGGAGTTTTTTTGGATTTAGCATAATTAGAGGGGATTTTTGGATCTCAACTTTAATAGCTTTTATCGAAGTTTAACTATGATATGCGTTTATCTTGCACTTATGTGACCGTACTAGAGTACGAGTATTATAAATATCAATATGGATAAATTTTTTTATAGGAGTCAATACATTTTACATCCCAAAACTTATACGTTTTAAATCAATCCAACCCAAATGAAACCATTCTGTCCACTGCGTTATCCAGTGGATAATTTTAGAGAGGTTGTCTAACTATAACTTTGAAATCGATGCTATTCCGATTATATCACATAGATCAGAAAATAGTTGCGCACTTACAAAGTATTATTGAGAATTTTTCCTTGATTAGCATAAATACGACCATGCCAAACAGTATTCACGCGAGATCATAAATATTTTGCATTAGTATTAACATTACTCACAACTAAGATTCCCTTAATTTCGGATTTGATTTTTTTTTTGCCAAGTAATCACATTCTTTACATCATCCATAAACTAAAGAAACATTGAGTACATAACATACTCATGTAACCTGTTGCATCACAGAATTAAATACAGCATCTATCATAAATTTCATAACTTTGTAAAAGTCAACCGTTTAATCACTTTCGTATGTATCAAATACCAAAACACCAATAAAAAACGAAAGTGGTCATTTTCCTTCCTATATATAGACGTTGCCTTACGATCAACTATCATACACCTCACAAACATTCCCTCTCTCTATTTCTCTCTAAAAATAATTAAAACACATCAAATTCTCGTAAATTAGTGACCGAAAATGGTTCGTTTAGTGGTAAAAACAGCCGCAGTGGTAGTGATATTAGGCTATCTCATGATGTGGGTTATGATGCCGACCAATACTTACAAGCAAAAATGGTCACCCAGCATCCGGGCCAAGCTTAACTCAACCTATTTCGGTTCACAAGGTATGTGCTCAATACTTTATATATTACATTTTGTGGTTGCTAATTAATCTAACGATTAATTTAATTATGAACAGGCGCAAACCTTTTGGTTTACACATTTCCCGTCCTATTCGTCGCCGTTTTGGGATGCATCTACCTCCACTTGAGCAAGAGATCAGAACAATGCCACGATAAACCGGAGAGGTAACCACTGAACATATAATATTTCTGGTTTAACGTCTATAATAACGGAATTAACGTCTCTAAAACGTCGTCGTCAGGGAAAAAAGGCTGAGTGCGGCGTGGAGGAGGCCGATGCTGGTGAAAGGGCCACTTGGTATCGTATCGGCGATAGAGGTGGCCTTCTTGGCCATGTTCGTGGCGCTGTTAATATGGTCATTATGGACTTATCTGCGCAACAGTTTCGCTACTATCACTGCTAAATCGGCCGCCAAGAAAGGAGAGGAAGTGTAAGAATTATTGTCACACAAATGTGGCTGCGTTAAAATTTGACCGAGAAAGTTTTATGGTGTTATCATATTAATCAATTTCTATTGAATAAACTAGTCTAAACTTTCTATAAATGAGGAGCTATTTTTTAAGAAGTATATTTTGAAAATAATATTACAACTGTTAAAAATTGAACTAAACTTTAGTCAATTCATTATTTAGCTTTTTGTAGTGAGGCAAGTACAAGTTGGCTGAATTCCACATTAACTAACAGGAAGTTTAGATCAATCGTAATACTCAAATTTTAACTAAAAGGAAGTTTAGATCAATTTTAATACTCAAATTAACCCCATAATTTAAGTTAGCATATTTTTTAATAATTTATCACAAATCCGTATTGAATTCTATGTTTGTTCCTAATGATCAACACCACTAATTATTGCGAATTTATTTATGTTTTTCCAACAGATGGGAATCTAAATTGGACAAGGCAGCGCTAAGGTTAGGCCTGGTTGGGAACATATGCCTAACATTTCTGTTCTTCCCTGTGGCTCGTGGCTCGTCGGTGTTGCCACTGTTCGGTCTGACGTCGGAGGCTAGCATCAAATACCATATATGGTTAGGTCACATGGTGATGACCTTCTTTACTGCTCATGGAATTGCCTATATCATCTACTGGGCCGTTACCCATCAGATTTCTGAGGTAACACATTTTCCGGTTCGCAAATAAGATAAAATATTGGCGGATCCTTGTAGTTAGAGATAATGGAAAGATATCCATAAAGATGTACGATCGTTTTTTATCGAGTTGGTTCAAGCGATAAAAAACTTAAATTTACTTTAAAAAGTGTTGATTACAAATTTTACACTTATAAAAAAAATGAAATTTTACGAATACAAGTATATCATTTAGAAATTGGCTCCTTATAATATTACTTATTTTAGTGAAAACATCCACTTACGAGCCAAACCCTACATTAATTCTTGATTATAAGTATTAACGTTATACCAAAAAAATTGAACTTTTCAAAAAAAATTATTTTTACAAAAGTGCGAGAACGTTACTTTGACTTGGAGCACTAGTAGAGCATTTCCTATGGCGTCTGGGAAGCCCACTTTTATTGGACGGTAACGTACCATCTTAGTGGATTTGACTTTACGGGCCGGCTGGATATTCTAGTGGTCGGACCCATTACATTACACGTGGCTTGTCCTGGCAAGGACAAGATTCTATCGTTCTGTTGGAAGTGATCCTGTTGCTTCCTTCCATTCAGTTCTTTTTGTTGTCAAGTCCTTCCATTCAGTTTGGAAGAGTTGAACAAGTTACAAAAGAACGATAGTACTTGGGTCAATTCTCTCAATTGGGGCCCTCGCCTTCCCAAACTGGAGCATAAAAATTTATGCACTTTGGGTCCATATACCTTTTCTAGTAACGCTAGATCTAATTGGAGAAAAAATACTTAGATCAATTAATAATGATGATAATCAAATTTAATTAAGAAATTTCAAATTCGATCTATGAAAAATAAAAAAGTGTTTAATATTCATCAATTAATTTTTATATTTATAAAATTGTACCCGACCTACATGTTACAAATGTAACGGGGGAAATTATTTATTTGCAGATGGTGAAGTGGGCTAAAACAGACATATCAAACGTGGCCGGGGAAATTTCATTAGTGGCCGGGCTAGTCTTGTGGGCTACCACATTCCAACGAGTGAGGAGGAAGATGTTCGAGCTCTTCTTCTACACACACTACTTGTACATCGTCTTCATGTTCTTCTTCGTCCTCCACGTCGGAATCTCCTACTCTTGCATTATGCTTCCCGGGTTTTACCTCTTCCTGGTGGATCGTTACCTGAGATTCTTGCAGTCAAGACAGCGAGTCCGCTTGGTTAACGCTCGAGTCTTACCTGGTGAAACCTTGGAGCTCAATTTCGCCAAATCCCCTGGTAAGTTGTTATCTAACTTTCTCGGATTTTCGGATCGTCAGATATTCGCTATCATATTTAAGGCAAACTCGGAACATTGGTCATACTTTTTATGTCCTAACTTGGATGTTTGTGTTGCTGTCAGGTTTGAAGTACAACCCAACGAGCATCTTGTTTGTGAATGTGCCAAGCATTTCCAAGTTGCAGTGGCATCCATTTACAATCAATTCTAACAGCAACTTGGAATCTGACAAGTTAAGCGTTGTGATTAAAGGTGAAGGGAGTTGGACCAAGAAACTATACCAAGCTGTTTCGCTGCCGAATCAGATTGAACGTCTCGAAGTTTCACTCGAAGGACCTTATGGACCTTCTTCAACTGACTTCTTCAGGTTTGCAACCTATCTCTTTCGTCTTGAGATGAGTCAAAGATAGATCTTTGTCAATTCTGATTGTTTTGATCATGGTATTTCAGGCATGATACTTTGGTGATGGTAAGTGGAGGCAGTGGCGTTACCCCGTTCATATCAATAATCCGGGAGCTCATCTTCGCAAGCTCCGCTAACCAGAACCGCAAGACTCCGCGAGTCCTTCTGATATCCGCGTTCAAGAACTCGTCGGATCTTGCAATGTTGGACCTTCTCCTTCCAGTATCTGGCACCGAATCACCACTTTCCTCCTCTCTGCAGATCAATATCGAGGCTTATGTTACACGGCAGGAACAGCCTGTCAATGATCAATCGAAGCTCACCAGGACCATATGGTTCAAACCCAACCAAAAAGATGCACCTGCCTCTCCCATACTGGGCCCCAACAGCTGGCTCTACCTTGCTGCAATAATATCCTCTTCCTTCGTAATATTCCTCGTCATCATCGGCCTCATCACCCGCTACTACATCTACCCCATTGATCACAACACCAATGACATCTTTTCGCTCTCATGGAAAACTTTTATCAATGTGCTTGTCATGTGCGTAAGCATAGCAGCCGCGGCCAGCGCAGCGGTCATGCTGAACAAAAGAGCAAATGTGAGGGAAGCCAACCAAATCCAGAACTTGGAAATGCCAACTCCTGGCCAGTCCCCGGCATCCGAATTCCACCAGGCTAATATGGAACTGGAGAGTGTTCCTTACCAGACCCTTGCTCAATCAACCAATGTTCATTACGGGGAACGACCCGACTTAAAGAGTGAGTTAACAGTTCGACACAACCAATATCAGATTATTTTTAGCAACTAGCATTAATGACTTCCTTTTTCTTTCTCATCGGCAGAATTGCTGTTCGACTTGAAAGGATCGAGCGTCGGCGTTCTAGCATGCGGGCCGAAGAAGTTGAGGCAAGATGTTGCGAGCATTTGTGCTTCTGGTCTGGCTACCAACCTGCACTTTGAGTCCATCAGCTTCAGCTGGTGATGGCTTGATACTTCCCTCTGTCCTCCAATACCTTATGTTACCAAACAGTTTCTGTTGTATGAGTGTTGAAGTTAAGTTCCATGTATAATTGTCTTCCATATTACACTATATAACATGTACTTGCATCGGGTCTGAAAATGCCTCTAGAAGCAATTAAGTTGTGTATAATGCATAAAAGTTTACCGATTACTCTTGTTTTAGCCTACAAAGTTCTCTTTCATGTTATAGTGAACCCTAAGGAGACTTCCTCCACCGAGAAAAAGTCTTACGAAACTCTTAAACATAATTTGAGTCATTAATTTGATTTGACACATAGTCGGTAGCTAATACGTAACAAACAAGAAACAAACATTTCAGAAAAAAAAAATCATTTCAAATAGAATGGCATGTACTTCCCCAAGCGCCAATATCAATTATGAAAGTGAGTTACTTTAATCCGATGTTTCGCATTTGAACATTGAAAATGTCAGGATTTTGAACTTGGAAACCCTTCGCATTCATGCCAGCTCAAACCCAAGCCTGCCCAAGGAAACTTTGGACAGCAACTACACTAACTCCTTTAGACAGAACCAACAATCTGAATTGATGGGGAAAGTTATTGAATTAAACATTTAAAGAACCTCCATTTGGGAAAAAAAAATCATTTGAAGAACCTTATTCCGATAGATTGCTCCATCATATAAATACAGCTCTTTGCACAAAGGTAGGGAGTAATTGGAAGGTAGAGGGAAAAAAAAACAGAAACAACTCCTCTCAAAAGAATTTAATCTCTTTTATGTACAAGATGCCTTTACAATGTCAGAGAAACCTGCATAATCAAAAGAGAAGGATTGTAGGACTTTAGCTTGATGTTCTCCAGGTCCGGTGAATCAATGAACTCCCATCTCTTGTCAATTACGCTCAATTCGACAGGCAATGCAGCCATGACAAAGGAGATGTGCCCAGGATGATCTTTTTTATTACCCCAGGTCAGTTATCATACAAGTAAAATCAGAAGATCCAAGGCAGGCGCTCATCTATCCTCCGAAGTAAAGACAGATGAAAGTCTCTCTTCCAGTAGTTCCAGCAGATCATGATATTCCACGAATGCAGCACCGGACTGAGGACGTTATATGCAAACATATTAGACATTGGTGACAACGAATCCCACGGAAAAGGTAAAAGGGTAACGCAGTCGGTCATTTACCTGAAGCGTGAAGCTATATGCTTTCCAAAGCCGTAAATCATGACGGAACAGATCAAAAAGGACCTGGATAGGCATCCGAAGATATGATTAACAGTTGCAAGACAGCCACGGTAAGACAGTGAACATGTCGGAATCGCTGATTGTGCCCCTCAAAAACAAAGGAAGTGACATATCTAAATCCCCGGCCACATAAAATTGATCTAGCGAAAAACTAAAATGCTATTGTAATAGAAAATGCATGGACATGCAAGAATCCATCATTAGAAGGTTTAGCTATTATTTTGGAAGGTCTAACAAAACGATCACACGTCTCAAACAATATCATGAACGCAATCAAGAATTACAGGCAACGAAATACTGCGATATAAAGAGAGCAAAAATTGGAAATTACCTCGGACCGTCTCAAAAGTGTAGCCAGAACGACTATCCATTCCTTGAACTTGACGGAACACATGTGTGCCAAAAGAAACTCGGCATCCAACCGACATTGAAGTGTACCCATTTGAAGCTACAAGGAAGATAAGAGTTCAAAGAGGAGAAAGGGAAGGGCAAAAGCCACAAGTGTCAACACCCATGAGGTCAAAAACCAACATAAACACAGTACTCAATAGTCAATAGCAAAAGTACAAGGTGATGAACAATACATGGAAAGCCAAAAAAAATTATACATTGCCCAGTTTAGAGATCATTCAAGAATAGTTTCAAAATTCAAATCCAAGGTAGTAATAGTCAACAAATAAAACATTCACAGAGTATTCAGTAGGTCAATTTTTCTAGCACAAAGTTGAAACAAATCCGTCATGCAGCATACCAGGAAGTGTATACCAAAAATAAGTGATTCACAATAAATCTAGGTCCTTAATTGTTTTCTATTGCAACCCATAATCCCATAAGAAACGAAATAAAGAGATCAAGAAAAGTAAATGCATGCATGAGGTGTTGGGGGAGAGAGTGAGGAAGGGAGGGATTACGGATCTGCATACCTTCTGCCCAATTAGTTCCAGCCCTGATGCAAAATTCTCCAAGCGTGCAGAACCATATCTTTCCCGCTGAAGATATTCCTGCAATCAATCTACAACCTCAAGTAACTGCAAAACAGAATTCATGGTCCTCGTAGAAGTTCAGACACTTCCTTACCACTAGGTCAAACTGAGTGCCTTTCACAAAAGCAACAAGCTTAGAAAGTTCTTTCCCTGACATCAAATAACTAGCATGGCTCTCTAGGATATTCTTCACTGAGGTAACATGAGCACTCTGCTCTTTATATGTCGGACTGCATAAAGAACACAGGAATTCGCAGTCAGAATCATTTACATCTCAAAGGTGCATATGTGGTCTCTGAAGTGAGTATCAACCTCTTGTCCAGGGACGGCTTTCTGAAGCTAGAACGGAAAAGAAAATAGCCCAAGAATCTGGGAGATAGTTTGTCAGTGTCTGTTGATGTCTGCTCATACTCCTTCCCTGATCTCAGCAAAAAACGCACCTAGACAAATGGCAAAAAAGATTCAACTGATTTCAAGTTCAAATGCAATCGTTTATTTGGTTACTAAATCGTGCGACGCAATACCAGCTCTCCAGCAAGTTCATACAATGATTCGTCAAGGGTAGCCTGCATATGCATGTTAGGTTCCATCAGGCCAAAACATATAGGAATCACAATATGTAAGAGGAAGCACAGCATGTAGGAATAGCACGACACAGGAAAGACGATAGTAGTTCTCAACCTGCAAAAGACGCAATGCACAATATTGACTAACTGCTGGACCTTCAAGTTTGGCAATCACCTGCAAATGCCATGGAATAGATTGGTTGAGTTGAAAAGGCATGTCGCACTGAAATTGATTAGAATGCAAGGAAATGATTTCTTCTGTATTATTGCCTCTTTTGATACAAAAGAAGTTGCTTTAACCTCATCAACGATTCAATTACTTAAGCTGATATCTATGTCCAGCATGTGTCAGACTTCCCGTGGAATGGAATGAGCACAACATGCTCAGAAGGGAGTTTGTTGTTCTTACGAGTATATAGCAGGCAGCTGTGCGATACCATCTCCGTTGAAAACACTCCTCAAATAACCTGGAATTTGGAAATACTAAACATAATCATGACATAATCCATTGGAATGATGGAACTCCTATGTGCACAATGATGTAAGGCAGATGAATAGGAGCACAAATCTACAACTTTCCATCAAGAAAATGCAGAGAAGACATCAAAGGATGAATTAATACAAAGATGACTATCTACAAACATTTATTAGTGCGTGACCAATATAATTATGCTTTTTTGTCAGTTCGGGCATACTAGGATTAAGCAAAAACTGTACTCTGTTGATCTTCCAGCAGCAGAGAACAAATCAGCCCAGTGTCGACCATCTGTCTTTCTTGCAACACTCACGACAACATCATGATATTCAGGGAAGTTTCTGATCAAATCACAAGTCTTCTCCAAAAGAGAGCTGATTCCCTCACCCTTCGAGATTTTTGGCTGGTTCTTGTTAATATTTGGCCTGCGATTACATCAACTCAGAACTCCAGAAAGAAAAATCTTGGAAGGTTTATTAAGATGACACCCTAGCAAAGGAAGACTTCATCATTAACATGAATATTTTGTTGAATAGCTCCATGTGCTATTGGAGAATGGTTTCAATGCACCAACATTAATGATAGATTTTTGCATTAGAAAATGGGACCACTAATAACCCAATTACTGCCATATCATGGCCAAGAAAAATATTTGCATGGCTGAAATGAGCTAAAAAGCTCAAAATAGTTGAAATGTTGGAGGGACATCACCTACATTGTTGATTTATCGCCCTCCTAAGAAAATAGTGTCCACGTACCACTCGTGAAAAAAGTATGTCTAAGAACAACGGATTGAATCAAAATTAACTGATCAAGTTGATCCCACATAAGTTTGAACATTTTTTATTACATTTCACTCACTACATAGAATTCTTTATTTACAATCTACAGCTCCAAAAAATAAAGCCCAATTACTCTGGAAAAAGAAGAATCTAAAGATTGGAGTGTACCTGGAAATGTCAGCTTCAAATACAGTAAAAAGAAGCCATTCTAGACAATAGGAGAAATGAGGCTTTTCTGCCGACAATTGTGCCAACCGCAATGCCTCCTCACTTTTATCCCTCTGGTGAACATAGATGGAGAGTTGGTCGGCTCACAAACAAGTGTAACACAAGCAGTAAAAACATAGGCAAAAAGATAGGTCTTGCCAAAGTAATGAGGTAATCCATAGGCAAACAGCTTCTACAAACAATGGATGTCAAATTCTCCATCGCTTTTTCAAAAGTGTGATGAAAACTATTAAATAAATTTCTCTAAAACGAAATGAAAAACAGTTTTGAATGACAAGCTAAATTCAAGGTCAAAAGTGCAAATGCATAGAGAAAGGGCTTTGTTTCCTTTGAAAGGTAACATATCAGAGGAGAACGACGTCCTCGATCATTCTTTTACTCAAGTTAACATTTCAAGAACATAGTATGCTCCTCTACACCTGTTATCTGTCCAATTTCGAACATTTTTCAAAATTATCGGCTACAATTAATGCTTGCAAAATCAAATGAAATCCAAGCACTTTTCACATCAGCAAAAGAAAGAGAGAAATAACAAGAAATTCAACATAACGAGCCATGTATATTAGCCATGACATGTACATTAGCCATGACTCAATAAGAATTTTCTACAAATTCATGCAATGATGATGAGCATGAAGAAGATAGTACCTGAAGAAGATGTCGAAGTAGGCAATGCAATATAGTTTGGGCTTGAGGAGATGGCTCGAAACATGGAAACTCTGTGCATGCTGCAAATGACAGTCGCTGGGAGACACCAACAACAACACCGGCATTTGGAAGAAGACCCAATGGATACACTTCACGGTCAAATTCAAGCTCTGGATCCAGCTGGAAGAGATACACTGGGTTAAATAGTTACCCAGCAGTCAACAAATAAAAAACTGACTATGAGAAAGAAAAAAAATTCCATGTATGCCAAAAGAGAAAAAGATGAAGTATCTCTAGATTTTTACAGCAACAAAGCATTGAAGATTATGTTCTGCTTAATGTCCGAAAGAAAATCAACCTCCGAAATGCAGCTACAAGCATACCTGTAAGAAATCTTCCTGCTTAAAAGGATGAGCACCAACAGATGGATACCACACCTACAAAAGTACACTTCTAATAAGCATCTACATCGGACAAGTACCACAAAGCCTAGGCGGCTAGGCCTATGGAAAAAATATATCAGAAATGGACAATATTAAGATACTATAACGAGGCTTAATATGACTCTACCTGCATCCCTCGGAATCCATAATCCAACCAAGAAACCTCCTCAATTAAATTTGTCTTTTCCTCCGACTGACCACAGGTTACCCAAAATAATTCCACAGAATCAGTTAGCTCTCTTTCCCGTCCATCATCTAAATCCAAGAGTGAAAGTTCCCCGTTTGTTCTCAGTATCAAACATCTGGAAATATCAGGAACTAATAAGGTTAAAGGTCAAATAGAAAATAAGAAAACGTCTGGTGCCGGGCTTGGTCAAATCACACACCTTGTAGGCTCTCGAATTGAGAGCTTTGAAGAGGAAGGAGTATCATTGCTCACAGCACCTTCTCTCGGAAGCTGGTCAGGGATAAAACGCATAGCGGCAGGATGGCTCTTTGCTGTCATTATTGAGAGTTCACGTACTGTAGAAAGCTGTTTGTCAATTAATCACTTAACGCATGACAGATAAGATGATCTTAAGGCATTATCATCCGAGAAAATATGCAAAAGTCAAGATAGCTGGACTGCATTATCTGCACTCACATATCACTAAATGAAAATTAGATAACAAGAAATGAAAATGCCCAATTTCATTACCTGCAGATCTGGACTGCTTGAGGGCGTCAATTCACCAGATAACTTCACATGCAATATGTGGACATCAAATGGACGATAAGTGACAAGAATGTAGTCTTGGTAGACATCCATAACCATCGGTTTGGCAAGTAGAGGTTTCCGGAAAAGCAAGGAGCTCTGATCTAAATGGTATCGAGGATAAAAAAGCAACTCATACCTAGAACAATTCGATTGATTAGATGATAACCAAGTCCACAAAAAAGAACCGAATAGAGGTTAATACCTATCTTAATACACGCATCACAACCAGGTAGTGGCAGTAGCATTTTCAACAAGAAAGAACAAAAAAAATCCCCGGTTTTCTTTTTTCTTCCATGGCCTTTTTTTTTGCTAGGTGGATTGTTCTATAAGAATTCAAGTTCATTAGCTCTCATGAAAATCCCACATGCCTTTAAATTATTTCGCAAGGACAAGACAACAGATCTACTTTATCTTAAAAAATCCCAAAAAAAAATATTGTTGTTACACATGAGTATACCCCTATTCAGTCAAGACAAATTCAGTGTTATGCAAAGGGTGATGTTGGATCTTCACCTTTGTCAAGTTCTGTGAAGTAAAAAAAATTGTGTTTTTGAGCATGCCAGTTTGTGACTTATTTATATAGCACAGATAGGCAGTAGTATAAATTACAATCATAGTAAATGAAATCAAATTGATTGCAGAAAAACAAACAAAGACATTTGGATCACATGTATAACATACACATAGAATCCAACACTTACGTGTTAGAGGCGTCCACATAGTTGCAGACAACAACTATCTTCCCCAGCCATAACAACCCTTTGCACTGAATCCTCTGTTCCTGGGTAACATCTCCAAACACTCGCCATTTTTTCAGTCTCATATCATATAAAATTAGTCCATGAAGACCAGCAACAGCCAAGTACATCCCATCCTTACTGGCAGCCACATGTTGCACTGGCCAATTTTGAGAAATATAAGCAACCTGTTCCAAAACAAAATTATTTTAGACTTGTAACAATACAAGTTATGACAGTGAAATGACATGTTCGAGCTTTGGAAACCTAACTGGAAGGGTTAGATGCAAAATTTTTAGTTCATCGGTATCCTCTGACTGTACAACAAGCAACTTATCTTCACCATAAACCACTTGACGGACATAGGCCATGCCTGAAACTCCCCTACTAAGGCAGCATTTGCCAAATGGAAAAGCAAGAATTCTTTCCAAAGATCTCTCTTCAAGTGCATAAAGCTTGTAACCATGTTCATCCCACTGGATGAATGAGGTGCCACTCATCAACGGCTCATATTTGCAATCTTGATTCTGCTTAACCACAGGAGAGGATACACTTAAGCCAACTTGGCGGATTGTTGACATTAGGCGGCAGCCAGATACAGACCATACAGACAGTCCTCTTGACTTCCACCCAACAGCAAAAGCAGAGTTATCCGGTGTCCAGGCAATGCAACTGACCGGGCCAGTATCATCCATGGAATATCTGCAGTTGCAAAGGGATCGTCAATACAGTAAGGCTATACAAAGAAACAGGAAAGCAAGAAACAATTCTTCAAGTCACCGTAAAAGAAAGGAAAATGAAAAATTGTGACAGTGGAACTGTGAAGAAGCTTGAAGTAACAGTCATAGAGGAAAAACTTACCCCCAGTCATATAAAGACACAGTACGGATTAGTGATGCTGCATCAGCAAGGTCATATAACTCCACAACCCCTCTGCTGGTACCGACTGCAAGGATCTGCTGATCTGAAGCCACTGAAGCACACACTGCCTCACCAGAACCAAGAACTTTCTCAGGTTTAATGAATTCAACTTGCCTTAGACCTTTCTTTCCCATGGAGAATGAGACAAGTTGTCCATTGGAATAAATGACAAACAGTAGCCTCATTGGAAGACAAAGCTCCATATATGTAATAGCAGACTTCTTGGTCTCTTTACGATTGGACAAAAATCCTCCAGGGGAAACTCCAACAGCAAGACCATTACTATAAGAAATCGGCGATGATGAAGCTTCACCATTTTCATGTGAATATGGATCAAGTTCAAAAGCTCCATAAAACTGCGAAGAATTACAAGTTAAAATGAAAGAAGCACAGTTCATGTAAATAAAGAGGACGATACAGACCCCAAATACAAAGATAATTACTACTGAAATTAGAACTTCTTTCTGATTACCTCTCCTTTCCAAGAGATGCTATACAAAGAGCCATTAGAAAGTCCAATGAGCAAGTGCTTGTTATCACACACAAAATTACTCCTGAAAAGACAGTTGTAAGAAAATCATTTTATAGTGTGGAGATCAGAAACTGGAGAAAAAAGCACTGGATAAAGAAGTGTATGATCAGTTTTAATAAGAGAAACATTCTACTCTATAGGATAAAGTGAATAGATCCAATCTGAGTGAAAATTCGTTTTGTTTACGTTATGCAAATTGCATTCATTAACACATCATGAGCCTGGGGATTAGAAGCTGAAGAAAGTGGCACTGAATAAAGATGGTTAGTATCATTTTTTAATATGAGAAACACTCTATTCTATAGGATAAAATGAATAGATCCAGTCTCAGCGAATTGTTTGCGACTTGCAATTGAATTCATTAAACACATCATGAGTTCAAAGTTCAAAAGTCAATGAACACGGAATCACATCCTTCGACTGCCACCTAAAGTTCACAAAAGGGTGAACATGTAACAGATACTTACAAAGTCAAGTCATTTTCTGCAAACGGAACCTGTTCACTTAGAACAAGGTTGATGTTGGCAAGGAACAAGCCAGAAGGTTGCTTCCCTCCAATATGCAACTTCTTCTCCGTGAACTGAACCTTAAATATGTACAGATAGAAAGACGAGGTCTGCAATTGCAACATGATAACAGGTAAAAAAAAAGCCAAAATCCTGCTGGGCATCCAAACACAATCAAATAGATGACAATTAAAATCTTTAAAAAAAAAAATAGGACAACTAAAAACTACATGTGACAATCTCTGAACGAAAGATCCAAAGGCACCCCATGCCAAATTCTAGAGAATCTGAGCTGATCGTGCATAGCTAGGATGATAAGTAGCTAAGGGAAGAAGCAGCAGTCTACGTGGAGCTCACTAGGTTTCAAAGTCCAAAGACGAAGTTCTACATGTATCCTGCCTCTCAGTCCGACAGGTATATGTCCGGTGTCCCCTTCCCTAACTATTAGCACTAAAATAGCACAGCTCAAATTTGTCCCTCATTTTTTTCCGCCAAATAACACTGCTTGTAGTCAATATACGAGCAAATACAGTACATCTAGGTTGCAAAATTAGGCGACTACAAGCCACTCTATGGCTCAATCACTCCATTTGGAACCACATTATTCTAAAGCTCTTACCATAACAATGAAAAGATCACTAGAACCAAATGCAAGCAAAACGAAAGAGAAGAAAACTTACTAGAACAGCGATCAATTTGGCGTCAGGGCTCCAAACAGCACGTAAATTCTCGCCTTCCCTCTCCAACGACTCCGAGTCCCTCTTGTACTTCCCCAACCGCACCTTGTGCTGCTCGCCAGACCACAACCAAACCACTCCAAGTCAACAAACCCTAACCCCTCGCTCATCACCAAAAAAACACTTAACAATTCCAAATTAACAAAGGAGAATCAGCAAAAGACCTGGGATGAGGACCAGAGCTCGAGGTGCGAGGGAGAGACGACGAGGAGGAGACCGTTGATGAGCTTCAGGTAGACGATCCGCTGCGAGGAAGGGCAATCTCCTTGTTCCAGAGGGATCACCTGCGGCCATCCATATGCCATATACATTTTCCCTTTTGCTTCTTCTTCTTCTTCTCCGTCGTCGTCGTAAGGGGGAAAGGCTGATCGGAGGATCTACAGATCTAACGAGCTCCGATCGCGACGAGGCATTCCGCTCTCGTAGATCGTCGGCGGAATCTGTTTCCTCTTTAGTCTTTTCTTCTTCTACTAATTCAATTTCCGTTTGCCTTTTTTTATTTTATTAAGCGGGGATTATCATTAATTGTTGTTGTCAGTCTCCTACTCGCGAGGATGCGGTTCACGAAGATGGTGCGCTGCGTTTCGTGGGAGCCCATCTCGGCCCATAATGGAGTTAGAAGTGGAGGTGGTTTAGCCCACAGATGGACGGCTCATTAGTCATTATTAGGCCAAAACGGCCCAATAGCAATCGGGTGTGGGTCGGTGGTGATGTGGACTAATTGAGGCAAGTCATAATAAAATAAAAACTATAAATGTTTGAAGTGCAGTTGCCCCAATATTAAACATAGTTAAATAAAAAATATGTTCAGATTACCTTATTTTAGGAGAAATGATTATCTCGTATTATTTTAGGTACCAAAATTAGAGTTGTCAGGGCATTTTCCCATGGAAATTTGGTTCTACATAAAATTATCATTTTTTAACTACGAACAAACGGAAGTTCATTATCATTTCCTTAAACTCCATTTCATTTTTTTTTAGTTTCATTCATGTTTTTCTTAAATACAACAGAAATATAACATCCTAAGAAAGACTTTAATACAAAAAATCACAAACAATAAAAAAATATGTAGGGAAATTACACATAAGTAGTACCACGCGGTTTGGCCAGTTCCAAAAAAATACTGTGTGCTTTTTTTTCCAAATTTAGTACCTATAGTTTTATTTCGGAGACAATTTTAGTCCCGGACAGCTTTGAAAGCTGTCCGACCACGTGACATTAACACGTCAACGACACGTAAGTATCACGTTAGCGACACGTGGTCCGCCTATCCTCCTATTTTTTCTCCTCCTCCTTTCTCCTCTGCCCTCTCCTCTTCTTTTTCTTCCTCCTCTCTCCTCCTTCCTCCTCCGCCTTCCTCCTCTTCTGATCCTCCACTTTTTCTTCCTGCTCCTCCTCCCTCCTCCTCCTTCTCCGCCTCCTCCTCTTTTTCCTCCTCCTCCCCCTCCTCTTTTTCCTCCTCTGCCCCCTCCTCCTCTTTTTCTTCCTCCTCCTCCTCCTCGTGGTGCTTACGTGTCGCTAATATGTTTATGTCACGTGGCCGGGCAGCCTTCAAAACTGCCCGGGAGTAGAATTGTCCCCGAAATAAAACTACAAGTACTAAATTTCAAAGAAAAAAAGCACACGGTTTTTTTTTGGAACATGCCAAACCACATGATATTTATGTAAACTTTTTCCAAAATTATATTATCATACCGTATATTACGTATAAAATGCCAAAAATATTGTAGGCAACTAGGCATACACGAATTTGTATATTTCCAACGTAAAAGCGAAAATCTTTTTTTCCAAGATAGTTTTAATTTAATGGGGGATATAAATAGTTATATATCTATAATCATAGTTGTTAAATTCTCTCGTACGAAAATATTAAATAGCACCCATCACACCATATGAAAAAGGGGGTGAAAGCCAAAAAGGCAATGAAAGATGGAGAGCAAAAGGCACCGAAAACTAACAAAATCCCAAACCAGTAGTCAAAGCAAGAAGAAGCTAATCACATGCACCTCCTCCCAAAACACCTATAATTGAGAGAGAATGGAGCCAATGGCTTTCGGTTGTTGTGATTGCTCTGCCAAGAGAGGCAGTTTTAATGGGGAACACCGATCGGACATGTTGATTACGCGTCGGGTCCCCTCGGCGATACGGGTAATTAGGCGTTTTTTTTCTTCTTCTTTTCCATTTGGCCACAAGTTTCAACGTTGCATGGAATAATTCCACTTTCTTTCGATTCAGGACACAACACCGCATGTCAGGTTGTTTATCTTTTGCACATGGAGCCCCTTTGAGATCTAAACAAATTATGGTTGTCCTCGTCTCAAAATATGGTTGTTGATTCTATTTGATTTTCTTTCAAAATATTAGGGTTTATATAAAATTCAACGTGGGAATTTGTTTTAAGTAAAATAAATATAATTAGTAAAATTTACTTCATAAATAGTATCGAACTCCTCTTACAATATTGTCGTTGCTTGTCTCATTAAAATTTGATTGCTATAAAATATAATAGAAAAATCGAGATAATAAAAGAATATTCCACCCTATCTTGACGTTTGTATTGCTAAATTTAGTTCTGCACCGTATGTAAATAATTTGGTTCACTAAAATATGACAATTTGTAAAGTTCAACGTCTCGTAAGTTTCTCCTACATTTAATACTTATCCATGTTTAAGATTTACTGTTCTATTTGAATATCACCTCAGGTTTTGATTTTGTCAAGATGCTACTAAATAGATTTGTGTCACGACAACATTAATTAATAAGTGTGAGATTAGTCTGCTTTAATATTATAAAAATAGATAAGTAGATTCAATATTTTATAAACATTTTTATTACTCTTGACACTGAAAACGTGTTAATTTATTATTTACAAATCATTCGTTGTGTATAATTTTTCTCTGGCTACATGGACGTAATTATAGTAATGTAAATACACTGATTTCTTAAAAAATCCAATTGAAACTAAAGGACTCGTAAGTTAACAATATTAGGTATTGTAAATTCAAAAAAACGTTTAGAGTTCGAACTATGACATAGCTTAAAAGAATTACCTTAAGCAAACAACAGTAGCTGAAAAATATGAAGGGTGCTCAATTTATAAGACTCGTGTCACTCGAGTGGGTTCAATATAGTATACATATTTTCTATTTTTTATAGGATTCACATGTCAGGGGCAAAATAGTAATTGTCCCACTCTACGCGTTAGTCAGAAAGATATTTTTTATTTATCAGAACCATATGGTATAGTTTGTCAGAATATCTTCTTGTTGTTACCTTGGATATCGTGTTGTTGTTATTCTAGAATGACTTATTCTGTCAATATTAACTATTGATAGAATGACATCTTAATAACCCTCATGAACTAGCACGTAACTTCTAGTTTTTGGATTTGCTTGGTTTATTCTTTCAATATTCATTGAACTCCAACTAGTGAGTCCATTTACTAAAGTAATATTGTGATCAATAGATATGTCCTTCTTTAT
Organism: Hypericum perforatum; assembly: GCA_012979155.1. NCBI lineage: Eukaryota > Viridiplantae > Streptophyta > Magnoliopsida > Malpighiales > Hypericaceae > Hypericum > Hypericum perforatum. The sequence continues at coordinate 13,166 of SOPF01027195.1, read as the reverse complement.
CTTGCCAGCCATATACTCTGTAATCTCAAATTGCCTTATCGATAGACATTCTTGACTTAGACCAAGGCTACTAGTCATAATATACATTAGGCAATATTTTGGTCTATTTAGTAGAACTTTCAATATGTTTTAAACTCCATTATTAAGTCATAAGTGAGATAATCAATTCTCTTGTGGTCTCACTAATGATTTTGCATGTCCAATGTCAAACTTTTCTAAAATATTTATTGTGCACATTCTTTTAAATAGTCAAAGTGGGGTTCAACTAACAATGTTACTCAAGAAAACTATGACTCTATGTTAACCATGTCTCCATAAAACAATCATAACTTGTTATATGTATAAATCTTAACTTTACTCAGAATATTTATTTTAAGTCTTTGCTCACATATACATACAAAAAGCAATCCATTTCATCAAAATGTGCAATCCATTTTATCAATTTGATCAATCTATTTTATCAGCTATGAATTCATTTTTATTAACCGTGGATCCATTTTTTTATCAAAATGATCAATCTGCTATATTAAACTTAGCAATTTATTATACCAAACAGACAAACCTATTATATGAGACAGACCAATTCATTATAGCAACTTTTGAAGTCTAAAAAAAATTATTTAAAAAATAAAATCACATTTTTCACGCTGATGACAAATAATAACCATGCTCGTGAAATATTTTGGCAAAAAAATAAAACATAGGATTGTTATCAACATGATCAATCCATTTTATAAAAAAAGAAAAAATCATTTAAACAAAATATATCAAACTATGGTATTATTAGTATGCTCAATGCTATACAAATGACCACCGTGCCCATACCTAAATATAAACTCTTGAATTTAGATTCTATATATTAGGTAATTTTAACTAAACAAAATACTCCAACTATATCCACCGATAGAACAATATTATGTTTACAGTGTAGAGATCATTTATGCTTAAATACTTTATTGATAAGAAAAAGGATTGCAGAATTTTTAAATATCTAAATCATAATTAGCATATTAAATCCTCTGGTAACTATTTATGGATGTTATAGGTCGCTTTCCTGAAGCACCTTTCTTTGTAACTCCATATGTTTGAATCCCCAAGCCTTGTGGTAATAAAGTTATCTCACATTCAAAAAAAATCTTCACTAACAAAATAGCTATACATGGATATTACTTTTTGATTTATGACTTTCTAGTTCCTACAAGTAGTATATCCATACATAAGAAACTAATTCTGAATGGTGCACTAACCAATTATTGATATCTCCTGAATTAACTTTTTATAGAAAACTTAAATCTAAAGTTTTCTTAACTTTGTGTGGTCGCACACGCAACAGCAAAATTTCACCTTTAATACTTTGCTGTAAAATTGCACATTTCTAAAGCATGGTATAAAATTTGAGTGATTTAAAAAACTTGTCATCCATTGCAAATATTTGAATTTTTAAAATTTAGATAAATCAAATCATTATATAAAACACTAATTCTACCTTCAAGTGGAACCAACCATTACTCCCATCTCCATATTTCTTGCTAGCTTTTGGGGAAAAAACCAGTGAACCCATGTGAGTACCCAAAGCTTTTGTTTGAACACTAAATTGAATGTACATTTTTTTATACAATGTTATTGATTGTGCTATTTTTTGGAACAGTTTTTTCTACAGAATTTTATTATGATAAAATTTTAAAGAGATTAACGACTACAACATTTTTATTGTATATGTAAGTTGTAGATATGTGTTTATCTTTATACTACTCCAGATTTGTGTTATCACTAGTACATTAGGTGCGATTTTCTCTGTATAAATTAACTTAATTTTTTGGTGATTTTTTAGGAATAATAATACTCTATTTAATAATTTTTTTATTAAAACCATATATACTAAATGGAACAATACAATTTTAGTCATAAAAAACAAATCAAATAGCCCTACTTGTACAAATTAAAGTTTGATCGATTCAATATCTGTGACAGAGCTGTGTATCGACCACATTCAACCTTTGCCCCTCGGAATAAATCACGACAACGAGATATGGAGCGCGCACTTGGACCACGCCTGTCGTGGCCTGACCAGGCACACGTCAAAACATGGCAAAGCAATCAGTTCCCCCCAAATTGAGTTAGATAAAATTTCATGTTCTTGGTGGCCCCTTTAAGAAAGGCTGAATTACAATTTATGATCGGAAATTTTTGGAAACCCGAAAGAAATTAATACACTTTTTTTTATAGACCGGATAATACTCTTGTTTTTCTTGTAGGTGATCAACCTATTTGCATTTTTGACGTATTAGAATCTTCATAATCATTGTGATGATCAGTTTGCTAATTTTTGTCTTAATTTTTTCACAAACATAAAATTTTAACATACTTTTATGAAATATGCAGTTAAAGTATAATGATCTGGTGTAAGAAACGAACAATAATGGTCATGTTGGTTGGCCAGGGTTCGAGTCACCGACGACATTGTTCCTGCTCCTTTTTTTCTCTTCCACTGACCGACGTTACGTTCTACCACACACACACTCTCTAGTTCAAGGCGATGGACCCCCTTTTACATTGGTCCTCACCTAACCCTCATTGTTATGTACCTTTCTTATTTTATATCATTGTCTTTTCCTCATATACTAATTCTAATTAAATTTTGAAATATATATACAGAGAATTTGAAACCAAGTAGATATGGTTGTCTCTTTTTTCATCTTTGTATGTTCGTTCATGACAATGACATGCATTTATAATTGACATATGATCAAAATATTCCACGTGTGCTCAAACTAATTAGAGAATCGTGTACACTAATGAAGAAATTAGAATGTTATAGACGTGCCTTGAGAGATTTTTTTCTTCTGGCCTTTCATTTGTAGGTAGTTCTTTCAAAGAAGTCCTTTTTTTTTAATTGAACCTAAAATATCTTTGAAAAACTTTAATACGTAACTGAAAGCTTGTTACATCGTCATTAAAATATTTGATTAAACGGATAGAAGAACTTTCTTCCTAGAATATTCCTCTGGATAAAATGGAAGTGAATTAAACAATTGGGTAACGCTTTACGCCGTATTCTCCCCGGAAAATAAGTTCCGAGAGAATATATAATAGGGCAAATTATCTTCAGGTCCCTGGTCTTTACATTATTCTCCTATTGAGTCCATTCTTTGTCATAAATGAGTATTAAGTCCCTGTTTTATTCAAAAATGTTTGTCTCGGGTGCCCACCGACCAAATTGGAATTTTTTTAATTTTTTGTCCTCTGGACAAATTTCATCATATTTTTGTCGTTTTGTGAAGGATAAAATAATCATTTCACATGACAAAAAATTAAAAAAAATCGAATTTGGTCGGTGGGGACTCGAGACAAATATTTTTGAATAAAACAGGAATGGATTAATCATTTATGTAACAGGAAGGACCCAATAGGAGATTTCTGTAAAGAGCAAGGACCTTAGTTTAATTTGCCCTATATAATAAGGTTTTGGCCATCGCTTTTCCGAAGCTACGATCCCCCATTGCATAATTAAACACAGAAGTCACCGTGTTGTTTCGGATTAACAAAATATTTTTGTTTTATTCGATTTTAGGTTACTCAACTAAAAAAATAGAAAATAAGAAAAATGGTTGTCATATAATTTGTAGTCCAACAACAAAATGATGTTTTAAATAGTTAAAACGTCAAAATTTCAAATTTTGGCATATGTAGTATTATAAAATTTTAGTTTCGAATGAGAAAATGTATTTGTTTGTTATTAACCTAATCCAAATAGTTTTTTAAACTAATATTAAAAGGTTTTGTCTACTACTCAACTCAAATATATAATCATTGGTACAATACAACTCAAATACAATACAAAGAGGGAAAATTTGTGGAAAAGTCGTGGAGAATGAAGAAGCCCATGTCATTTCTACGATCTTTCGCGAATTTCCTCACATTGCACGTGCGATATTTCTCAGCCTACGCGCAATTAAACTAGGCCTACGCGACTGATACTTCTTAATTATTAATTATTATACATGTACCATTAATTACGACAACCCTTCGACCTGCTAATTAAATAATTAATTACTCAAAGGCCATCATTGCACAAGGAAACCTTAAGCAACCTCGACGAGACGACGACGAAATACCCAAGCAACCAGGATGAAAGTGGGTGGCCAGGATATTGGTAGGAACTATTTTATATCCTAATTTTTTGAGTTGAATATATATCATATTCATGATTCTATGATAATTTTTAATTAAGACTCGTACCTCTAAGGTACAAAAAATAATTTATACTATACTCATTAGACTCATTACTTTATGACATATTTTTATTATTAATATGACCAATATAAAAACTAAAAATCAAATTGTTTATAATAAAATGATAATATCATTATAAATTCTGCATCTAACCACCAAATTTAATTATTTATTAATATTTTAACTAAAAATTAATATTATATACACACATTCGATGTTTCAGTGTCTACATCATCAATAATCAATCATATTTTATACTATTTACACATTCTACTGAATCTGTTGAGTAAAATAGTATATTAAATTTAATTATTGTCAATTTAAATAAAAAATTAGTAAAATATATCTCTAACAAATTTTGTATGAAATAAATAGATTTAACTAGAGTATAATAGGCGTTTAATAAGGTAATGTCTAAATAATAAATTTATGATTATGTTTGGGCTCTGAATTTATATAGATGTTATCTAAATTCTGACTCTACCAAAATAAACAAACCCAAATCTATATACATTACTCAAAATTTGTAAACTTTTAAACCCGTAAATCACTAAATCCATGAGACGGATTAAGGGTTCGACCCATTTTATTTAGCCATCCCCAAGCACCTACAACCTCACGGAGTCGCCAACCATCGAGTGACGGTGGTGACGGGGCCCACCCACGAATACCCAATGCTATTGGTTCAGAGTTCAGACCAAAGGCCCCACTAGCTCACAGTCGCGTGACGTTATCGCTTCCATTGGTTTAACGACCGGACATAAGACCGACGGCAGATTAATCTCTCCGCCCACCAGTCAACACGTGGATAATTAGATTTCTTTATAAAATTTGGTGTGATAATTTATGTCAACATCTAGTATTTTTCGTTAAGAAATTTTTAATTTTCCTAATTAAACATAAATTGCGAAGCTTGAGATTGCTTGGAGATTTATTTCTCTCCGCTAACAATTTTTTTTCTTCTATTTTCATGTCAAATAGTATAAATATAAAGTTAAATTGTATTAGCAAAAAATTATATCAGTAGTTGCAATTTAACTAAACTCAACGGTCTAATAAATAATCGTACAATAATAAAAGAAAAATTCTTCGCAGCCTGCCGGGAAACCGAATTCGGGCAACGGGAAGACACTAAATTGAGCCGATGGGTCAAACATTTGTTGGAATTTGTCACTTTCAAAAAATTTATTCTTCTTAGACTTAAGTTTTCAAATTTATTATTGGAAGAAAGAAATAAAATTATCATCTGCAGAAAAAAATTCATAGAAAAAGTACAAACTACTTTTTTACGTAAATATATTTCCATTATGCTTAATAGTATATACAAAAGATATAAATAATTGATGGGGTGATTTTTTTTTTTGGGAATGAAAGGGGACAAATAAAGCTACTTATAATGTAATGTTCTGTCTCCATCTAATGAAAAACTTCATAGTAAAAAATGAGTGAGAAAAAATAGTCAAAACTCGTCAAAACAATTTTCACCTCCATTTTACCAAATATGCGAGAAACTTCCTCTGCACCTCTCCCTCCATTCACCGAGTAAGCGCCCCCTATAAAAAAAACCCTCCAACCTCCCACTCCTTCACCATTTCCATTAAACCAGAAGAAAAAAAAAGAAACAAAGAATCCTTCAAAAAAAAAAAAAAGAAACTAACTCCAAAAAAAAATGGGGTTTCCAGTTGGATACACGGAGGTGTTCATGCCTAAACCGTTCGTCCACTTGCTTTCCGTTTTAGGATTCCTCAGGAGCCTAATAATCTGCATCTTCAGCCACGTCGGCCTCTCCGATCTCCTCCTCGAGCCGGACTCCTCCCCCGTCGCCGCCCTTGAACCGGCTCGGCTCCGGCCCTCCCTCTCTGCGTCCCTGATCCGGGAGCTCCTCCCTGCGGCTCGGCTCGGCGAGGAGGAGGCACTTGACGACGGCCGGGCCTCGCCGGAGAGCTGCGCGGTGTGTCTGTACGAGTTCGAGGGAGGGGAGGAAGTGCGGTGGCTGAGGAACTGCCCGCACGTGTTCCACCGCACGTGCATCGACAGGTGGCTCGACCACGACCGGGACACGTGCCCCCTCTGCCGGAACCCCTTCGTCCCCGACGACCTGCGGGAGGAGTTCAACCGCCGGCTCTGGTGCGCCGACGGCGGTTCCGCTTTCGAGGACGCGCTCCTTGAGACCGAGTTCGGCTCGATCCCCGTTTTGTAAGAAGATCGAAAATGTCCTTTTTTTCGAATTGAGTGTTAATTTGGGTGACCATAATGTAAATACGCGACGGGGAATTTGGCGATTCTGTCAAATCCACGAGAACCAGAAGAATATAGATTTTTCCGATTTCCTTTTCCTTCTGCAATCCCCTCTTTGGGTTTACGATTGGGATATCCTAACCAAAAGCTCCTTAATAATGTTTGCTTTTTCAATATTTATCAGATTAATTATTGCAAATTTGAACTGATTTTTAAACGATAAAACTCTCATTTAAATATTTAGATTTTTTTAATTAGAAGTTAAGATTTCCCATTGATACTTGTTGATCTTAATAATTTTAAGAATGCTACAATATTTAGGGGTTCTTGTGTTCATCTTTCCTCACCGACAAAAACAGAGCTAAGAGCATTTTTTAGGTGTTATAAGTCCGGCTGCGAATAGTTGGGTAAAAATCAAATTTTGTTAAGTTGGGGGAGAGAGTTTTTGAGTATTTGGATTGGGTACGGACTGAAATTGAGTTTATATGGTACAAAATCGGATGAACTGTGCTCTCAATTTTTTTTCTTCACGAAATGAGTATTTTTTTCATGCAATAATAGAATGTGTATTATTGGTATTTTTTTATTCTTGCAATACTGATGTGTTTTCATATTATATCGGTCCATATAGATTTTTTTTATTTAGTCCTATGATTGTTGGATTTTTCAAATAAACTTTAATGTGTATTTTTGTATTTTTAATTTACGAGAATGATATTTATTTTAAGTGATAATCGTATGTATAAGTTTTTTTTATTTTGGTATCGTGATATTTTGGTTTTTGCAAAAAAAAATCTGCATATTCTTTTAGTTAGTACCATATGAAAAAAAAAAATCATTTAACACTTAATCCAACCCATTTGTTAAACAGTGGATGAAAAATATGTAGCCAGTTAGATCGGATCTTGTCAGCTAATGTATAGGCCTAATGTCGGATTTTCCTCGGACCTCGACGGTTCTCTTATCCCATTACGAAGGGAGCGGGTAAAGAACTCGATAAACAACACATGAGGAGAAAAAACAAATTAACTTCCATACTAATTTGTTTTGAAAGTTGGATGATCTAAGTAGTAAAAATATAAGTAAGATCGAAAAATATTTATATTTATATTTATTAAATTAAATAATAGATACTACTAACTATTGTGGTGTGACGTATTCATCGAGCAAGTTACCTAGAAGGTTTCCTATTTTGAACCTCCCGTTAATATTAATGAGTGCATGCAGCTAGCTACTTGCATAGCTAGTGAAAGAAAATGTACTTGCTTAGCTAATGGTATACAATATCATAGATACCTCGTGTTAAATTAATTGCACCTGACCTAGTTCGAACATAATAAATTCTCGTCAAAATCACAACTCAAATTAATCAGTTTATAAATATTTGATTACCTTTTCTTTGTGGAAAAATAATTGATTACATTCTTAGGTAATTTATTTTCTAAGAACCACATACTAATTTAAAATTTATATTAGCTATTTGTCTATTTATATATTATTATGAGATAATCCATATTAAGAAACTCAATATTACTCAAACACGATATGGAATTAAGAAGGAGGCACATATTGTTATGTAAATTTTTATATCTAAATCCAAAATTTTGAAATAGTTAGTGAGTAAATTTTTCACACATATAAATTAACTCATCTCTATTACAACTTCGGATGTAAATATTCTCAAATAGTAATTGAGCTATTATGGGAATGATGAAATTTCTAGTTGGTCAATATATAAAGATATTAGATTATAGTTTTCAAGTTTATGTTCTCCCCATCAATCAAGAGCGATAATTGCCTTTGAGAGATTAAGAAGATTTAATTAAAGAATACCACTACTCACCGTCTTATGAATCCTTAACAATTTAGCACCAAGTTGAGTTTGAGTTATTAAATATCAAATATATCTAACATATTCATCAAAATGAGAAAAAAAAACAACTATTTTTAACCAACAGCAGAGCTGTTAATTCAGAAGTTGGGTGTACAAAAGTGGCAATAGCCAATAGGGTGGTTGGTCTGATACGGTTAGCATTAAATAAAAAGATCGGAGTTCGTGCCGGTTCTATCTCTTTCTCAGGCACTGTCGCTGGGATGCCTATTTTTAATACCCACTGCGAAAATAAGAGGAAAAGCACATGGTACTGGAGCCTACCTTTGTTCATCAAAAGCACAACCAGATGACATAATTTCACAGACACACACACCACCCCGTACCTCTTCGGAAATAAACAGGAAATATGACAAATAGTAAAGGTGGCTTGCAGTGGATCACAAACTTTTCTAAGTGGCCGGGTGAGTAGGATAATTGCCTAATTGGAAGACTGATTGACTCGATGGACATTGTGCAATTCATATCATAGTTTTAAAAATTGTGGTCAAATCATGAATTATCCAATAAAGTGGGTCATTTTTAAGGATAAAAATGGAGAGCATTCAAACTATTTACTTTTTGGTAGACCGATCAATTTTTTACATTCATTTATTGAGATTGTTGATTCTGTTGAACTGTTTTTTCTCTCATTGAGATTTGAAGTTGTAGGTTGATTAAATGGGATTGTTTCTTTATCTTGCTTTTTCCTTTTATCTCTCATGGATGACCTCTTTCCATGGCTCTCTCTTCTCTATTTGTTCTTTGATGGTGATGGAAAAATGAGTATGTACACGGAGAAGAAAAATAGGGACGAGAAAAGTGTAGATGAAATGTGCGGGAAGATGAAAATGGCTATGTAGATAAATTGGAAAAGGAAATGGATAGTTGTCGTGGGGTTGGACTCAGTTATGAATAATATTTGTTTGAATCGTATGGACTAAAGGATACGCGAGATATTTTTGCAAAAATTAAAAATGATGAGACCACATTGAAAAAAATCTCACACGGTTCAATATCGCATGAAACAACTGTCATTGTAAAAAAAAAATAACAAATACAAAAAATGCACATGTTGAATTTTTTTTTTTACAAAAATCCAAAAATTATAGGAACAAAGTAAAAAAAATCCACACATGTCAGTATCGCTCGAAGAAAATGCCATCTCGCAACAGAATAAAGAATGTGGATCAAAGATATTGATTATATCAAGTCAACCGGCTTAGACAAATAACCCAACCAATGATGACAAGTAGCTGACTCGAGGAAACAATGGCTAATCGAACCGAAACATCTGTTGGATCCCTGATACAACCGTTGGCCCGACCCAAACTTACCATCTGTTTTGTCCTTTTCAAGCTTGTGATGCGCCTGCATTATTGAAAACAACGGTGCTAAGTTAAAGAATTTGATTGTCCCAAATTTTAGTCACTCTTATAATGAAAAGAAAACAATCATAGAAAACTTAATCAAAAACTAGCAAATAATAAGAAAAAAAACTCATTTGAAGATATCTTTTTTCACAAGTTGAACTATAACTCTCAAAGGTTCGAATCCCGGTTCTAGACTCCAATGGCGAAATCCCCTAATCCACAATTTAACACTGAGCCAGGCTTCAGGGGCTTTATTGGAACATCCTTCAAGTTGAATGCAAAATTATGCAATTTGGATCAGCTAGAGAAAGAATCGCGGATTGGTCCAGAGGTGCGTGTATTTATGAGAGGACTTGAACCCGCCACGTTGCGTTACGAGGGACGGATCGGATTCGGGGTTTCTTGTTTGAGTCAAAAGTTGTTTTTAACTTTTTATTTTCCCCACCAAAAAAATGTTGTCTTGTTTTGTTCCCGGACTGGACAGCCCATTATCGGACAGCCCATTATCGTCGAGGGATGCCTGTTCGGTTTCTAAAAGGGCTTCCGCTTAAAGGCCCATCAGAGAGTAAGAAGCCCAATGGTAATTTGCCCTCTACAATATTCCAACCGGGGAAAATAGTTTTTCTTTAATTTTTAATATTCAGAGCACCCAGACTCTATTTTGAAGTGTTTCTTCTAATTGTATTTTTTACATCAAGTTTGAATCTAATGATTTTTTAAGTGAATCTAGTGCTTGTATCCCTGAAAATGAGCGTGACGAACTTCCCAACAAAAATGAGCGTGACGAGGAGTAAATACTAAAGACTATAACTATTTCAACCGCAAATTTTATTGGCGGAGGGAGGAAAGAAAAAAGTGCAAGGAGTATAAAATTTACTTTAAAATGTTTATTTCATGTCAATTGATAATATTAATGTACAGGTATTCTTATAAAATACAATAGGGAGAAAAGGCCTACCATAATTTGTTACTTGATAAAATTCTAATTTTTGAATGTATTAGGGATCATTCTAAAATTTCCCATGAGAATATCTTTTTGTCTCTCCGTGTTTCGGTCTATATCAGAAGGAAAAACAGGTACATGGAACATTCGAAATTAGGAGCGGTGCGCTTCCACTGCAGACTGCAGTATATGTGGAAGGTAAGATTTGCCAATATCAAAAAGAAGAAGATGAACCATCTCAAGAATTTCTTTTATGTTCATCAAATTTTATTCAACATTTTTTAAGAGTATTAAAATGTATTGTGATTTGAACATTAAAAATAAATTTATATTGATAGGTATACAGAATACGTGGTTGCAAAGTGAAGACCGTCCACTTTCATACCGTGACATCTTCTCTTGGACATGTGTACAGTGTACACATGCGGCTAACATTTGCTTGTCCTCCCTATTACCATATTTCCGACAATCTGGTGATATTTCATCGCCTATTTACCCATGAGGAACTAAATTTCCGATACATGCAAATGTGCAGCATCTCATCGCTGCGTTAATGATCATATATAGGTTTTCTTTGAAATTTAAAGAGTTTGAACAGTGCATTTTTTATGGATAAATCTTTAATAATATTTTTAAAATTTATTAGACTGAAAGCTCAAAATTTTGTTAAACAAATAAATTCTATAACCAATCGGGCTCTAAACTGTAAACCTAAACCCTAAAGACCATAACAACATTCGTTACGGCGTTGAAATTCTCTGCACAATTAATCCCTTGCAAGTTGCTAATTAATTTATAATGCAGGGGAAAATGAGGATCAATGAAAATGACAAAATCAAAGAGGCCGATGCCGATCTGTGTGTAGCACGTTGTAGTAAACCCTAGAAGAGATCAACGAGCAGTAATCCCTCGCTAGAAGTTTGTGATGCTCAATGGATATAGCAAGACCTGGACCTCTCTCTACTATTTATTCACTGACCATATGGGAACCAATTTAATAGGTCATAATTAGGCTTTATTAGCTTCATATGAGCTAGCTTGAATTTATTAATAAAAATATCACGAGAGTGGACCAGCAGGGCCACACAAGTAGTAAGACGGCGAGTTGGACTAATGGAGTTTGTTAATGTTTAAGCTTAATTTTTTTTTTCGGTTTTCAAATATTAATTTATAGCCGAATAAACTCGCATTCCCAACAAATATTGAAAGCTAAATTACTACAACTGACATTGTAGTCGATTCTCTTTTTTCCTTTAATTGTTCATAAATTTTTGGTGTATCAATTTTTATATAGTTTTGAGAAGAAATTATTTCTTTTAGGCGCCTCTAGGTTTTTGGTAACTGATGTTTGTGGACTCTTGCAAATAATACTCCAAAACCAAGGGGAAGCCGCAACCGGCAACTGTTGCCTCCTTAATTAATAGTTTACTAATAACAAAGTAAATAACAATTTTAAGTCTTAACCAATTTGATTGCTAGTGCCCGCCCTCCGTCCAACGTGGGTTTTATTCTTAAATTTCGTTTTGTCAATTATATATTGTCACCGAATGTAACACTTTTTGGTTTGGATTCTGACAGTAGGCGCGTGGCAATATCTCTTAAGATTTATTTATCTGTAATGTAATATCATATACTTTTTTGTTTCCGGTAGATATGTAATAGCAGATAGTTACATCATATGATGCAATTAATCATATCAAAAGGATAACTTTATAAGCGAATAACAATTCAACAAGGTTTCTAATCCTAGGAAATACAAAATGTACAGAACAAACCTTCCCATTTCCACTTGGCTAATGTGATTAAGGAACAAAATGTCTTGAATTTTGAGTCGTAGAAAAATATAAACAAAAGTATTTCAAACTGGATATTTATTTAATCGCAGAAAGGCAAGTCACATGACCACGATCATAGCAAGAGACGTCTCCCCGGAGAGAGGGGGTAGTAGAAGCCCATTTTTATTTCTTTAAGAAAGGTAAAGCCCAATTTTTAATAGAGAAGATGACGTGTGATATCAACTCCAACCACTCAATCTACACAGCTGTAAATAGCACAGAACTAACAGGGGCATAACCGTGAACCCCAAAATATAACACACAAAAAAATGCCGAAATGAAATGAAGGGACGAGAAAGCAACGAAAAAAAAGTATAGAAAACAAAAACAAAACTGAAAAAAAAAAAGAAAACGAAAACCCTTCCCATCCCCCGATTATCGAGACTTGTGTGCAAGATCTGCAAAAAAAAACCAAACACAAAGCCCCCCACACAAACCTCAACCCTTCCTCTCTTGTCTCAACGAAACCAAACCAAACCAAACCGAACCATTCACTCTCCTTCTTCGCTTCCCTACTTTCAGACAAACTAACACTAACTGACTGACCCATAGATAGATAGATAGATAGCCTTTATGAGGATCAGGAAGAACGCCAAGTGGTCGTCGCTGCAGCTGCTCGGGTGCGGTGACAGCAGCGGCTCGCACTCGTCTGGGGTCGACGACGGCGGAGGCGG
>SOPF01027194.1:29476-48669 GCA_012979155.1 Hypericum perforatum | reverse complement strand
GTTTGATGTAGGTAAAGATTTGAGGACAAATCCTTTTCAAGAGGAGGGGAATGATGTGAGCACACCTAAGAGCATACTTACTATTAAGTTTCAAGACTCGCATCAAATTCAAGTTCCAGTTAGGCTAATGACAGAGCAAGGGCCAAAAAGTTTCAATATGAGCTTAATGGATTAATATAAGAAGTTTGGGGTCAAGCAAGTTTGTACAAGTCCAAGGATGTCCAAGAAGCCCATACAAAGCCCATGCATATCATTAAAGCTATTTTGGAAGCTTGAGATGCACGCAATCTTCTGGATGCATGCACACGTGAAGTTTAACCTATTTAGAACGTGCATCATCTTATTTTGGGACGTGCATTTACTATATATTATATGTTTATATTGTTTCTTATTTAGTTGATATCATTTGACCAGAATCTCCTTGTTTAGGAATTTAGATTTCGGCTAGACTTTAGAGGCTCCTTTTTAGGAGTTATTTTGTTTAAGAATATTTGATACTTTGGAGCCGATATAAAGGACTCAGCAATAAAACATGATATATCTTTTTGGCATAAGAATTTTGTGAGTTAGATACTCCTTGTGTGTTCTTGCTTTAGCTGGATTGCTTAACTAGGACAAAACCATTTACTTATCAAACAGTTCATCCATCCCCGTTTATGGCATGATTTGTCTTTAGACTAAGGTTCTCGATTTCCATTACATCGGGTTGCGGTTAGACATCACCAAGGTTTGTTGCAATGTGTAAGTCGTGGGTTGCTGTCTTCTTTACCCTAAAGTAGCAAATGGTCCGAGTTTGTGAATCTCTTGCCATGATTTATATTAAGGTCATCCAAGTAGAAGTATTGTGCGTACTTGTTTCCTCATTTGGTTGAACTTGATTTTGATTGCAAAAGTTGTTAATTTGCTAAGAATAAGAGGCTTCCATTTTGATTATCTGAACATGAGTATAATGCTACTTTCAATTTGATTCATTCTGATGTGTGGACTGCTTGTATGGGTTCTTACAATGGGTATAAATATTTTATTTCATTTATAACTTGCTTGAGCCCAAACTTCTTGTATTAATCCATTAAGCTCGGATTGAAAGTTCTTCACCCTTGCTCTTATTATTGGCCTAAATAAAACTTGAAATTGATGCGAGTCTTGAAGCTTGATAGTAGGTGTGCTCTTAGGATAGGTGTGCTTACATCATTTAATCTAGCATGCCAAAGCTTAGTAGAATCTTTATTTGTTGTCAATGTCCTAGAAGTTGATTCAATCACATGCAATCCATTTATTAGCTTGCCTTCACCAATCATCATCTGAGTTCTGCAATCTTGAAATTTGATAGTATCGGCAGAAAAAACTGCAATACAATTTAATTATTTTGTGATCTTACTAATAGATAATAGGTTACATGTAAGATTCGGCACATGTAAAATCACTGCTCTATTTTTAGTGTTTAGGATATAGGTTAAACCGTGGCCATAAATAGGAACATTTGTTCCATTTGCAACAACAATTGATTGATGTTTACGTTCCTAGTAATTTTCAAGAAGGTTTTTATCAAAAGTCATGTGCTCATTTGCACCCGAATCCATAATCCAGTAGTAATTACAATTAATTATTTTCAAATGTAATCCAACTAAAAAATTAATAGAAGATAAAGCAAATAAATTACTAGCTTTATCTTCCTCCTGTGATTTGCTACCTTTAGCGTGATTTTGACTATGTGAATCAATGCTTCTCATATGTTGAAGCAGCTTCTGTGTTGATTCCTCCATGGTGATGTTGGAAGGAATCGAAGTCAAAGTAGAGAAAGCATTACCTTGTTTATTTGGCTTCTCTCTTGTCTGCTTTAAGTGCGGATGATGAATCCAGCATCTCTCTTTAGTATACCCGGGTTTACCACACTGATCATAGGAGAAATTAGTGGATCTACCAACTTTTCCTCCTCCTCTTGATTTTGGTGTAGAGGAACTTCCTCAGAAATTGACTTTTTTTGCTAAATTCACAGCCTGGTCGTAAGCTGATGTAAAAATCATTTTTGGGTAAATTACCCTTAGGTCGCTGTCTTATTGTTGATTTTGTAATATTGTTGATTTTGTAATAGGGTCCTTGCCTTATCAGAATGTGATTTAAGATCCCTGGTCTATAATAAAATATTGGTCAGAAGTCACTAGATGATGTCATCATTTATTTATTTTTATTTTCTGTCACAGAAAAGACCAAAATACCCCTAATTTTTTTTTAAAAAAGTCCATCTTCTCCAACCTTAGAACACCATGATGAACATCAAATATTCAAATCCAAAATTTTGTCATATCCATCTTCTCTCGGGTCTGGATCCCAGGCTTCACTATACCATCCCTTTTTAGATCTGCCCCATTATCCTGGGCTTCACCTTGAGCCTCTCTTGGACGTGACCATCTAACCTCTCAGATCCACACCCTCCTCCCCCAACCGCTCATCCAATTCCAATAACCCCCTCCTTTCTCTATCTCACAAAAACCATCTATCAATCTCAAGTCCAATTTAATAACCACCGCCACCACCACCTTTGGGCCAGAATCAGATCTAGAGATGGAGGTGATGCTAGAGCTTGCGTAGGGCAAGGACACTGAGCAGCGGATGGCCAGTGTGGAGCACCTCCACTATTTCCTCGAGTCTTCCCTCTCTAACACCTCTACCCTTATTGATTACTACCTCGACCTCTTGCATGACACCAACCGCGTCTCTCAGGGTGCCATCTAGGCAGTCGCCTCTATCATCATCCTCTCCAGCAACCACCTCAACTCCCTCCTCCCTACTATCATCGACCACCTCGATACCCCAAGTTGCCCGTCCATGATGCCACCCACCGCCAAGGATAGTTTGTCGATTCCTCTGTTCTGTAGGATTTTAGGCTAATCATAACTATGTATAATTGTCGCAATTTTTAATCTGGGTTTAGTTTGCTGGGTATTGGGTTTAGTTTTGTGAGCAATTTTAGTTGTTGTTGATTCTTTAATTAGTTGACAGTTTGAAGGATTTGGGTTTGAAATCATAAGAAGAGAAAATTGGTTTCTATTGTTGGATGAATTTGTTTTCTGGAATGGGTTTTTTGTGTTTTTTGTGTTTTCTGGATTATGTTCTTGATGTTGGTTGAAGATGGAGGAGGAGGAGAATATGATTTTTTTCATTTTATTATCTAAGGGTATTTTGGTCAATTTAATGACAAAAAACAAAAAAAAGTTGCTGACATCATCCTCAGTCATATTAGGGACCCGAGACCAATATTAATTCAAAAAGTAAGGACTTTATATCTTATTTAAATAACTTAGGGACCCTATTACAAAATCAACAATAAGACAGAGACCTTAGGGTAATTTACCTATAGATTCAATGTGGGCTCATGATCTTCCTCCGGGTTTCTTCCTTTTGAACCATGCACAAACTATTCCAAAAGAGGGAATGTCATTAGTGGTAAGCATAGATTCAACTAGAGAATCGTATTCCGAATCAAGTCCCATTAACAGTTGAAAAATCTCGTCTTCTTCCTCTCTTTTCTGAATTGTTCTAGGATCAACAGAAATAGGTCTCAACAAATTGAGTTTATCCCACGTAGCCTTGAATTGGCTCAAGTATTCAATAAATTGATTGTCTCCCCTACAAAGTTCAGCAATGTTCTTTTTTAATTCAAACACTCCATAAATATTTTCTTATTGGGAATACAATTCCCTAATGGACTCCTACAATTCATGAGCAAACTTAGCACAAGTAAAGAGATTGTGTAATTTAGAGTCCACTGAATTGAGGATCCAAGATATCACAAGGTAATCGTTCATACTCCATTCTGAGTAATCACGATCATCTTTGTTTGGAGCAGTAAAATCACCATTCACAAGGGGAAATAAACACGGTATTGGACCATGAAAGATAATTGGTGTCGTTGAACGCAATGATGATAATTTTTAAGCCAATATTGCCATCCATTTCAACTATCTTTTTCAAGTAGCCTCACCCTATGTTAGCTAGAGCATCAGCCATGGTATTGATCTGTGAGGAACCATCACTTGTAGCCATTTTGATTTTCTAAAGATTTGTTTGGAATAAGAATCGATGCTCTGATACCATGTTAAACTTTGAATGGAGTGAAATCTATTCAATTGAATTATAATTACATAAGGATTACATCATATATACAATTTGAAGAATTGAATGAGACATTAATTAGAGTAATTGGAAAAGACTATAACTAATTGCGAACATGGGAAATAGAATTAAATGATTGATTGAGAAGAGGAATCAGGAATCGGTGAAGACCGTGGGGAAGGCCGTTCGAGAAGATGGCCGTTGGTGAGAGAGAGAGAAAGAGAGGAGCTTCTTTAATAGATTCAAATGAGCGTCCGACCAATTTTGAAACAACCAAACGAACTCTTTCGTTCTCGCGTGATTCAAGCACTAGCTTTCCGCCGAATGTATGCCCACTAAGCTCATCTATCTCCTCAATCAAATTTCCGACTTGTCTTTTCCACCCTACATTCCATCCGAATCTGCTTTCCCTCATTTCAGCCTCCAAGTGTTGTACTTTGTTGGCCACACTGTCCACATTCTCCAACCAATTTGCAACTGCACATTTCTGCTTCTTATTAATTTACATTAGTTCTACCTTATACTTTACATATATTTTGCAACGAAACGCGCAACAAATCCTAACTCTTCTATTGCACTTGGTTCTCGTGTATCTGCTTGGCTTATGAAGTTTTGCCTCTTTAATATTTTGCGGTTCGGTCTTGGCAGTTCTCTGTGAGCAGATCCAAAACCAAACAGAGAACGTATTTTCAGAATACTAGGAACCTAGCCGGACTATTTTTATAGTTTGTTCAGTTAGGATTGCTCTTAAAATTCGACTTATGCCGTTTCAGTTGTTAAAGAGTGGGAACTGGACCTGTCAACATTGGTTACAAAGTGGGGAACTTGTGAAAGAATCTGATCTTGTTTTGAGGAGGTCTTGTATTAGACCAGCCGCAGCGGGGAGGGCGCACGCCCTCGGCCCGCCACGTGTCAACGCGGGATTGGGCGTTGCGCCCTCCCTGTTTCTCTCTCCGGGCGCCCTCTGGCGTCAGAAAGGCGTTCCACGCCTTCGGGGGCACGGCTCGGACTGGGCGACGTGGGCCCCTCTGATTGGGCCACGTCGCCCAGTCCGGATTTTTATTTTTTATTTTTAAATTTTTTTAAAAAAAATTAAAAAAAATCGGAAAAAATTAAAAAAATTCTAAATTCATTTTTAATTTTTTCCAAGATTAAAAGTGAAATTTTTTTTTTACAATTTTTTTAAATTTTTTATAATTTTTTGAGTCCAAAAAATGAGTTTTTTCTGATAAAAAACACCCTAAATGGAATCCTTGCATGCAAGCAGATCAAAGCTACCCAAATTTTACCTATCCGAAGCCGTCAAATGATGCGGAGAGCGGTGGAAGCACAAAGAGAACAAGAACCACCGAGACAGAAACTGACACAAATGAGGACGACCCACCTACTCCAGTTAGCAGAGCTTCGACAATGGAACGTCCTCCTGGCCGAGAAGCAACAAAGAAAACGCGAAGCGCGAAAGGAAAGGAGAAAGTTGCATCAAATAGTGACGACTTCAATGAAGAGATTGGCTCACTACATCTTGAGGCACAAATGAAGAACGCAACCAAAGATGTCATGGAATATTTGAAGGGAAATGATAATAGCAGAAACAACTGAATGAGGGATTACAAAGAAGCGAAGGAAATAGCCGCCAAGGCTAAAATCCACCAGTCAAATGTATCCCTTCTCCAGACGTTGATTACACAAGAAAAAGAGTTAACCCCAGAAGAGGAAGACATGAAAAAGTGGTTAATTTCCCAAATGTTTAAGAATTAAGCAATGTATTAACTTTTTCGTGTATTTTTTTTCAAGTTCTCATGTAATATATTTCGAATTCAATAAAATTTTAATTTCGAAAAATTGTGTGCTTCGATTTTTTATTTTGCGTTTTCGAAGTTACGTCCAAAAAATATTCGAGTTTAGTACAGTTAGTTGCATTTTAAAAAAAGCTGAGCTGAAAAAAAAGCTGATGTGGCTGGGGGCACGAGCACTGTAGCAGGGGCACCACTGTGAGCTGAAAAACTGAGATTAGGGGCACGCTGACGTGGCGCCCAGGGCACGGACTGTAGCAGGGGCACCAATGTGGATGGTCTTAGACTTGTCGCAGCAGCGACTTTGGAGCGGGTCGGGGTTGGACCTGGCCCACCAAAAAATATTGGAGAAGCAATTAAATAATGGAGGGTGGGAGAATGTTTGACCGACCGTGGTCGGAATACCAACTGAGGAGAGAGAGTGGGGCTAGTAGGGCCAGCCCCATTATTTAAATGGTTTATTTTTTTTCTTATATAAATTTTATACTAATTTGTATATTTGTCACAATATTATTCGAGCCCAATATTTTTTAAATAAGATTTGAGTTGGAAAAAAAATCTTATAATTATCTATTGAATTTTAATTAGCATTATCTACATTTATAATTTATCATTTGACATTTTATATGTAATTTGAATTGTTGTTAATTTAATACTTTTCAACAAAACATATTATTGTTTATAAGATAAGCTTTGAGTTGAAAAAAATCTTATAATTATCTATTGAATTTTATAAAATAAAAAATTAACTAACTTTGGATTAAATAAACTGCATATATTATAATGATCTTAAGCATAAATTACAGAAAATGCATATATTACAATACTCGTAAACAGAAATCATAGAAACTATATATATTACAACACTCGTAAACAAAAATTACATAGAAATACTACAATCAATTTCCATACAAAATGGACACTAGGTGACGTTTCATATCTTCTTCTTAGGAGAGAGGTGTTGTTTCATCGTCAATGCAGTCAATAGCTCTATTTGTTTCATTTGCAAATCTATTTTTTGAAATTAATAATTTAATATGAAGTACGAAATTTATATTAACAAATATAAAAATATGAATTAATTAATTAAAGTTAATTGGGTTGATGATGGAGAAGATAAATATGTTAATTGTTTATTGGTTGGGGCTGGGTTGGGTGAGATATGCTGCTGTGAGTAAAAAATTGAGTGTAGGGAAATGAATTGAGGTGGATGAGTGAGAAATTAATTAAACATTGTAAGGTTGGGTTGAGTCCAGGCTGTTGCTGCAAATGGTCTTAGGAAGTTCCTTGCAAAATATTGGATATCAATGTTAGATGTCACACAATGAATGGAAAACGTTTGAAAAGGTCAAGCCATGGCATTACTTTTAACATATGCCCTTATTTTAAGGTCAGAGGAGACATAAATGAAACGGTGAACTTCCTAAACTCTAATAGCATGCATGTCTCAGTGCTGGACATCACTTCCGCCCCGGACCGCTTCTGTGTCCCTAGCAATCCCTCGGGCCGCCACGACCTCCGACGGGTCCCCCGCAAGCACTGGTTCGACCTCCATCAACCTCGTGGTTTGCACCATTGCCAATTCCCCCGTCTTCTCAGAACAAATGCAGCCTTTGCAACAAAAGCAGCCATGGACCCTGCTTGTGCAACATCGTGCATAGCCTTTCTTGCAATGATCCGCCTCTCCTTGTCGCTCTGGATCCACTGCAAGATCATACAAACATAATTAAATCGCGTTTCAAAGACAGAATTTCCAAACCAACCGAAACGAGGGGTCGGAAATCTTGATAATGCAAGTACAATATAAAGAAATGGCTCGAAATCAGAACTTGAACCACGGAGCAAACATACATATAATTAGACTAACCGTGATCAGCATCTTGGGATGCCTCCATAGGCACGGCCATGGACGCCATAAGCACAAAGGCTTGAATGAGACATAACAACATAAGACTCTTAATGAGCTTCCCCATCTTCAAACAATGTAACTGGTAAAAAAATGTTTAGTGCATCTCGTTCCGCGCAAGAACACAATTTATAGCCCTCAAGGAGAGAGATGAAGCCAAGTTGGAGCCCAGCAATTGGGGATTTTGGTCCTATCCAAGGGAAGAGCAGTAATTGTGCTTTTATTAGGAGACTGGAACATTGACCAGCAAACTTAAATTAATAAATGCGCAATCTCTTATATAGCAGAGACTTCCAAAAAAAGAATACTAATAATGTTGCACCATTCCTCCTTTGACAGGTATTTAATGTTGTTTTATCATGTTCTCCTTTTCAGGGCGAGACGCAATCGCCAAGACTTTTTTGTGGTTACAAATGGAAAATAAGTTTTTAATTATTACCAATGGTTCTGGATTTGGTAGATGGTTAGCTCTCCAAATCATTTTTGAAACATGCATAATATTTTTTTTTTGGGTTGGGGAAAACATGCATAATATTGATAACATATATAACGCACCCCTACAACATATACATGTACATAAAAACTTCTGGTCCGACTACTTTGGTCAGTACAATACATACGCCAGAATATATACTTGGCCTCTACGGCTTCTTTATTTACTATGTACGAGTTGACGACCGGTACAGCTGCAGCATATGCTTTTCTCCCATAATTACCATATGGTGAAACTAATCATATGCATGCATTTATTTACTATTTCTACTTGGTACTCGAAATGCCACCGAGTTGCTCATGGCTTCGCTTCTTTCCCACCGCCACCTCCACCACCCCGTCCGCCTCCGCCGCCTCCTCGGCCTCCGCCTCCGCCACCCCAGCTGCCACCGCCATGTCCACCTCCGCCTCTACCTCCGCCTCCGCCGCCCCAGCTGCCACCGCCATGTCCACCTCCGCCTCTACCTCCGCCTCCGCCGCCCCAGCTGCCTCCGCCATGTCCTCCTCCTCCCCAACCGCCACCGCCGCGATTCTTCTCCTCCTCCACAGGGTTAACAGCCTCCCCCTCTAAGCCACAAATTAGAGAAACAACTCAGTTAATAAACATCAAATAGACAAGCCAATAGAAACAAGCTTCACGTCCTCGCCATAGAGATTGTCAACTTACGTGCTTGTGGTTTGTCTTGGTTATTATTATCATCTTGTTCGGTAGACGCCTCCCCGACCTTGCAACATCGGCACCTCCCATAATAGCAGCACCTCCGGCAGCCTCCCCAACCGCCTCCCCCTCCGCCAGAGCCACCTCCTCCGGATCCATCCACTGTATCCAAAAAAGTTGAACCAATAATAAAAGAGAGGTACTAATAAGTACTTAGATCAAAATCAAATGTCGAAAGAGTTATTCTAATTCAACGAGATTTAGAGTTTTAAGTTTTTGAAAATGCATGAATTTTTTTTGTTATCTTTTAAATATCTAACTGTCCAACTTGTATTAAGTAATTCAATAGACTAGATGCATGTAGTCAAATATAAACATATATACGTATACGTATACATATACATATACATATACACGTATACATATACATATACGTATATGTATATACGTATATGTATACATATACATATAAAAGCCACATCCTCACAAATCTCCCTTTTCGAAAGGTTAAAAAATAGTGTAACCTATTCCAGGACGCGGGAGTATACTTTTTCGAAGTAGAAGATCGAGGAAATAGTTTTTGTTCATTTTTTTTAATAGTAAATAGCCTAATATTTTTAGTTCACTGTTCCGGTTACATGGACAGAAAGCAATTAGAAACACCCTAACTATTATACACACATATAAAGTAACGCAGAAAATAAGAAGATGGTGGAAGTGAAGTACTAACGCTTCTTCTCATCTTTGGACGCCTCCACGGCCGCCACCGTGGAGATCACCAGAGCAAACGCTAGAAGGAGACCTAATAAGACCACAAAAGCTTTAGTAGACTTCATTTTCGATAACTTGATTGTTTTCTTTGTCTGGGCATCCCGAATTTATACCGTCGGGGGAGGACAAAACAGAGTTTGAACGTTGAGTTAGTCCAAATAAAAAAATTGTTTTGTCAAAGTATTCTGTAATTGAATAATAAATTTAATTACTTACTGTTTTAATAATTTATTTTAGAACAAATAAAATTGTACAGAAATTTAGGGGTGAGTTCGGTGGCGCACACCGCACACCGCACCGCACCGCACTTTTTTTTCAAAAAACAATTAAACCGCGCGGTTTGCAGTTTTGTGATAAGCTCGTTGCGGTGTCGGGGTGGTGCGATACGATGTGCGGTTTTACACCGCACAGGGCCAAGCCCATTTTAACGGGCCGAAATCAATAAAATAATATATAAATTTGAATTAAATTGAAAAAACATAAGAAAAATACAAAAAATAGGTGTCCAATAAGAAACATGGTCTTTTTTTAAAGTAATAAGAAATATGGTCATGAAGGGTACACTTTTTTAGGAGAAATACATATATATATATATATACCTTTCAAAAAAAAATATATATATATATGGTGCGTTGTGGTGTAGTTTTTATCGCGGTGTGGTGCTAAAAACTGCAGCCACACCATTTTATCGCGGTGTAGTATGGTGCGGTAATTTTTTTGTTCTAAACCGCGTGGTTTGTTAAATTTTCGGTGCAATTTACGCGGTTTTTTGCTCACCCCTAATTATACTTGTTGAAAATTTATAAAAGTTATGAATCCTTGGTTTGAAATTAACGGTATTGAAAAAACTAATATTATAAATTTGTATCAATCAGAAATCTTAAAATTATTTTATATTTTAATTAATTACACAACACTTGCAATTTTTTTGGTAAGTACTCAAAAACTTACACGAGACTTGGTAAAATCAACATGATACCAGGATTACGTGGATAACGCAATAAATACATTTTAGACTAGTAACATAGTAGTTTCCTCACCCAATATTTAGGAGTTGAATTCGATTTTGACAGTATAGAATTGCAAGCATCAGTAGATCCGAAAGTACAGTCTGCTTACCAAAAGAAAAAGTTCTCTCGCCCTATCATTTGGGCCACACAAGTAGAATCACCGACTTTTACCAATAAAGGAATTAAAATTACCAACAACTTAGTTTTTCGCCAAACAAAGAATGCAAACAATTAATAATGTCACTTTGATTTGGTATTGTGTCCGAGTTCAGAAAAATATTATTATTAAACAAGCCCGGACAATATATGATTAGAAAAAATATTACGTTAAAACCTCGACCTTCATCGAATTAAATCCGGGACTACAGGAATTGGCCATCACCAATAGACAAAATGTACAAATAATGTCTTTGTATTTTTGAAACTGATATAACTTTTATTAAGTCATTTATGTGCTTTTGTATTTTGTTTTGAAAAATTAAAATGTCGTTATAATATTTTGTTAAAAAATTGATGTGCCACTATATTGTATCGGACTATTACGATGTACTTTGAAAGATTGATATCCCATTATTTGATGAGTGGTTGAAAATTCATATACCACTATGTAAAAGTACTACTATCTACTTCATATTGTTCGATTAGTACTAATGAAGCATAACCGAATACAAGCAAAAAAATATTCAGAGCAGCTTGGACATAGGGACAAGTGTTTGAGCTGGCCTCGATGGCGGGTCAAATTTGGATGTTTCGGCCGTGTTAATTTTTCCTGAGGATAGATATGAGTTTCCATTCGATCCCTCCATGTTTAGCTACAAGTTGGAGAAATGTCCACCTGGCAAGCGCGGGAATTACGTCAGTGGCATGTTCAGGCCTCCTAGGCCGCCACCTGGCGTTTCATCTCATGACAACCATGTTCACGCCTATTTCCTTTTTGTCCTATGTTGTCATTCAATATTTAATTATTTACATTATAAAATTATTTAATTCCAACGATAAACATCATAATGACAATTTTGAAATAACATTTTATTAAATAAAATTAGAAAATAAAGGCAGAATAGTGATGCATTTATAAATTGTCAAGATGCGAAATCTTTTTATCTATAACATTTTTGTACATATTGTCAATTTGTTAAATAATAACATGTTCAAAAATCAAGTTCTATTAGATTGTAGCAATTCTCTCACTAGAGTATATTTTCTTTATTTGTTAGCGAGGAAATATTTTTTTAAAAATTTTGGTAAAATTTAACATTGTAGAACTTTATTTAAAATATATATTTTTAATTTTTTTAATATAAATCTGATTTATAATATATATGTGAAGATGGAATTTGCTTTGTTGAACCTAACCGAAGAGACACAAAATACCATGTAAAAAGTCAACGCGAAGGGGCACCAACACGCATAGGAAAGTGCATCTGGATAACGATAAAATTAGTGTCCCCTTAGATGGGCTACCTCCTCTAGCCTATTAATAGGCATACCTCCTTCACATTTTATCCATCCCAGTAGCATATGCAACATCCTAGCATTGTTGTCTTCTAAAGTTCAAAAATTCTGAGTATATAAAGGTTCGACCAAATTTTTGAGAAACATAGTGTAACGTTCTTGGAAACACCCACTAGTCATTATATCTTGGAGACAATTATCGCAGCTTGTACTGCACTGAAATATACGAGACAATCTTGTCTTACGGAGAAAATTTCAAACACTTGCCTCGACTAATATAAATCATAATAAAGTGCACCAAACTTCAAAAACAATAATCGTAAGACGAGATTCATGCATTTGACGATGGCATCAACAAGCCTACTAGTACCAGCGAACCCGAGAATTTTCCATGCCAAAAGGATGGCAAGGTTCAACGGTACCAAATTCACAAAGTGGGAATATAAGAAGTTGTTTTACCTAACAACTCTGAACCCGGTTTGATTCCTCAATGAAGATGCATCAAAGGTAGTAGAGAACGAGAAAAATTAACAAAAGATCAATGCTCTCGATGTGTGGAGTCACAGCAACTTCCTGTAGTAGAAGTACATCTTCAGTAAACTAGAAAACACTATTTACAATGTCTATATGATAGCCAAGATTGCTAAGGAGTTGTAGAGTTCATTCGAGAAGAAGCAAAAAATAGAGGATACTAGGACAAAGAAATTGATTGTCAGACAATTCTTCGAATTCAAAATGGTGGACTCCAAGAAGGTCATCGACCAAGTGCAAGAGTTGCAACTGATTCTTCACAAGATTCAAGCTGAAGGAATGTAACTTAGCGAGTCCTTCCAAGTAGCTATAATTATCGACAAGTTTCCCTCACTCTAGAAGGATTTCAAGAACTATCTCAAGCACAAGAGGAATAATATATACTTGGAAGACCTGATCGTGAGACTTAAGATCAAGGAAGACGATCAAAAATCCAAAGTCAAGCAAGGCAAGACCAACTCTGAGACTACAGTGCACCTCGCTGAGGGAAAGTTGGCAATAAGAAGAAAAACTCCAAAGATAAGTAAGAGAAGAAAGAGTATAAGAAGAAAAAGAATAAGAATATCAAGGGCAGCTACTACAACTGTAACAAACTCGATCACATGGCTAAACATTATTGTCTAACAAAGAAGGACGATCAAGGGAAGGCTAACCTAGTTGAAGACTCATCTGAGATGGATCTTTAAACTATGGTGTTTGAAGATACCTAATGGACTGGTTCATAGATAGAGGGAAACCTGCCATATCTGCTCAAACAAAGAAATATTCTCAACATATATCTTGATCACTAGTCAAAAGTTGTTCATGAAAAACTATTCAACTTCTAAGATCGTTAATTTGGGTAAGGTGTTCTTGAAGCTGACCTTGGGAAAAGAGCTGACTCTTAAGAATGTTTGCATATTCCGGGCATCGGCAAAAACTTAGTTTCTATCTCACTGTTAAACAAAGCTAGTCTTAAGCTTGTATTTGAGGCTGATAAATTTGTATTGACCAAAGCGGATTAATTTATAGAAAAGAGTTATCTAAAAAATGAGCTATTTAAGATGAATGTAATAGTAACAAAAATAAAGTTAATGCTAGTGGTAGATTAGGACACGTAAGTTTAAACTCTCTATGAAAGTTAGTAAGTTTAAATTTAAGGCAAATTACCCAGTAATCCCTGGTCTTTACAATATTCTCCTATTGAGTCCCTCCTTTCTCATAAATGAGTAATCCATCCCTGTTTTATTCAAAAATGTTTGTCTCAGGTCCCCACCGACCAAATCAGACCTTTTTTAAAATTTTTTACAAAAAGACAAAATAAAAAATACTTAAAAACCCAAAAAAACCAAAAAACCCAAGTTCCTCGTCGGATTGAGGAGGGAGGATATCAAGTTCTTCACTGGTCGGGAGATCTACGCTGGAACCTGGAGGGGCCATGAAGCTCGGAGGAGGATGAGGTGTTGAGGAACGAGCCATCTAGTGAGTCAACCTAGCAAGTAAACCATAGTCATCCTCGTCGCTCTCAGTCTCTGTGAAGGCAGACTCTACCGGAGGCCTACCAAAAACCCGTTATGGTCGTTGTCGTTGGTGGCAACAGTTTTCATGTACTCTTTCTCGATCAGCTAGTCATCGTCGAAGAGAAACTGGGAGGGCAACCAGAACTTAGCATCGTCGATTTGTGGGGAATTAGGGATTTTGATTTTGATTTTCTCTTCTTCGTGATTTGTGGGGAATTAGGGAGGAAGTTTTGAGAGGAGGCTTGTGTTGTCACAGCTGTCACCGTCCGTTCAAATTCTAGAGCCCGTTCTTCATCCGTTGTCGCTATCCATTCAAGTTCCAACGTCGATGGGTTTGAGTTTGGAGTTTATAACGTCAATGGATTTTTGGGTTTTTTGGGTTTTTTAAGTTTTTTTTGTCTTTTGTGCAAGGGTAGTTTTGTCATTTTACATGACAAAAATTTTTTAAAAAGTTCAATTTTGTCGATGGAGACCTGTGACAAATATTTTTGAATAAAATAGGGATTGATTAATCATTTATGTAACAAAAGGGACCCAATAGGACATTTTGGTAAAGACTAGAGAGTAGGGGGTAATTTGCCCTTAAATTTATTACCAAATCTAGAATTTAACCCGAATGATAAATATAAAGTATGTACGTAGGTTCAAATGGCTAATGCATCTTTCTATTCAGTAGAAAGAAGTACTATGCTTTTAGAGTTAATTCATACCGATATTTTTGATATGTAACACGTGCAAACTAAAGGTAGAAAAAAGTCTTTCATCATGTTTATCAACGATTGTAAAAGATACTTCCACGTATGTTTTATAAAAGGTAATGACAAAGCTCTGGATGCCTTTAACAGATATAAGAATGAGGTTGAAAAATAATGTGGTGATAAATTCAAAATAATTTGAAGTAATCGAGGAAAAACATTTGTAGCTCTGTTTGAGAACCCAAGTATACTAGGGTCATTATTTTGTGAATGTTATTGTCTTAGTTTACACCAAAAGTTGATGCTTCAAGACATCATCTTCACCGAGCAACAAGTAAATCCGATAATATATTACTAGAGAAGTTTCAAATTCAGAGCTATCTATTTTAATACAATAATAACATATAAGAATTTTTGAATAGAGTCTGCATGCGTTAGTCATAATTCATGTAGGGATTGTTGCAAAAATTGAATAAGGTTAAAGCCCAAAAGGTTAAAACCCCAAGAAGTCCAAAAGTAAAATATGGGAGGTGTATACCATATCAGAAACTGTAAGGAAAATTTCCTTGTTTATAAGGAGCTCATTTTCTTTCATTTATGAGCACGAGCATGGGCACTGACATAGACCTGAGCTAGAGCACGTGTGCATGTGCGCATTTGGTGCTTTGAGATGCATTAGGCACTTTGAGACGCACTTCGCACGCTGTATCGTCACGAGGGAAGCCTTCATATTTTGGAAAATTTTAGATAACTCGTGACTATGCTTCAAAGAGGTGCGACAGGCCTCGAGGTTATGTAGATGCTTTCAGCAATCCTCCAAAGCAATATGAAGGGACGCAAAGGTAGAATAAGAATGAGACATCCTGATAGCCCTCCGAAGGGACACAAAAAGGCTTATATGGTCTATTCAAAAGGGGTTCCGAAGGGACACGAAGTGCCCTGCAGACAACCAACTCGAATGGGCATCAACATGCATAGGAAGATACATCTAGATAAGAAAAAAATTGGTGTCCCCTTAGATGGCTTGCCTCCTCTAGCCTATAAATAGGCCTACCCCCTTCTCATTTTGTCCATCACAACAACATATACCACATCTAGCATTGTTGTCTTCTCTTCTTCCCTTTTCAGTTAAACTCCAAAAGTTCTGGGTATATAACGGTCTGCCCAAAGTTTCAAAAAATCTTGTGCAACATTCTTGAAAATGCTCACCAATCGTTGTATCTTGTAGATAATTGTCACAGCACGTACCGTACGGAAATATACAGAACGATCTCGTCTTACGGAAAAAATATCCAAGACTTGCCTAGAATGATACATTCATAATCAAGTACACGAAATTCCGAAAACAACAATTTTTGAGTTCCAAATGATGTATTTTTTTAAATTAGAATTTGAACTTAAAGGACTCCTCAAAAGATCACCTGAATAAAAATACAACTATAAGCTACTTAGACCTTACAATAACCTTCGCGTTAGGACAAAAACGAACGAGGACAGGACAACATGCGTGGAAGCTGGCGAATTTTGACCAAATTAGTCAAACAAACGACTGAAATTAATAAAAGTCACGTGTCAAGAAGCGAGTGACATATGGTTTGTTTTCCGTCCACCTGGACCAGAGGCTACGCTGCTACGTGGCAGATTGTCAATCCACCTCGAATAAAGGTTAGATGGTTTCCCGCCAAAAAAAAAGTTTAGATGGTTGCATAAGTCTATTTTAAATTATATTTTTACATTTTTTTTATCCCAAACCTTATCGAATTTATAACGATATATATGGTGGTACTATAAAACTTTGACGATTGCCCATTGAGATGTCAAACCATTTAAATGTTGGTTATTAAAAAGATGACTCGCTGTCCTCTTTAGATGTCAAACCCAAATTATTTGCGAGTGGTGTTGTAATTTTGGTAGTTATGGTGTAAATAATTTTGGTGTCTTATTTAAGAGACAATCAAATTTCTGATTAAAAAAGATAGATTTTTAATTACATGATCGTAGTCGTTCTGAATGTCCAACCCCGGATTATTAAAGTAAAATATCGATTTTAAATGTACTTTATTTGTGTTTTTTTGTTAATTGAGTCAATTTATTGTGAATTTGGTTTAAAAAAAATATTTGTAAATTTGGTGTCCACGTAACAATACAGCTTTTTTCATGTTTGGTTGTGTAGGGAAAAAAATTTCATATTATCCAAACATAAATTAATTATCCGTTAGCAATACATGAATTTTTTTATGTGTGGACGACCACGGTTTAAAAATTAGAGTATTAGTTTTTACCTCAACTTCCTCGCGCACGGGATCAGTTCAAAACTTTCATGTTCTCATTTGCGACGGCGGTCTCGACCTCGTTCCCTCTGTTAGCGGCAACATTCAAGGAGGCGATCAGGTAGCTTGTGGTGGCTCTCCATCGAGACCACTCCCGTCGTGGTCGTTGAGATGTACCTCGGGGTATGCGTGTAGTTGTAGTGGTGGGCCATAGTAAAAGCTATGGAGTCAAAGCCGAGAAGTTGAATTTGCCAAACATGAATTTTTTTATTTATTTTTCGATAATACACAGATAAAAAAATTCGTACATAATAATTGAAAATTGATCCGTGCTAAATCCAAAAGATAATTTTTTCGTGTAATGGTCATTACATATGAAAGTGGACATTAAATTTTTTTTTTAAATTAGCATCCACAAAATACGTAAATAATAACAACAAATTAAAAACTTTTAATTTAGCAGAAGGTGCTTCGTACGCGGTTAAACTGACCTTTACCAATGTGTAGGGGTGTGCATTCGAGATATGCCGATCCCAAAATCCCGAATCTCGAATATACCTAGAATACCGAATAACCAAAAAAAGCCATCCTGATCCCGTACCGAAGAAATTTCGGGATAATCCCAATCCCGAAATTCCCGAAAAAAACCGAAATTTCAATCCCATTTCAAAAAACCCAAAATTTTAAAACCCTAATTAATTTTCCTGAATTTAGAATTATGGTTGAGAAGAGAGAAAAACTCACCGGGTAGCAGTGGAGGCAGCTGGAGGTAGAGGCAGCCGGAGGTGTACTTTCTTGAGTCTTGATTCTTGAGATATGTGAACTGAAGAAGAAAAAAATGTCGTGGGACTGAGAGAACCGAGAGGAGGACTAAGGAGTAGGGGTGAGTAATCTTCGGGTTTGCGGGTTTTCTCCAACATTCAGGCCCGACACCGATAATTTTTTTTTCTTAAAAATGACACCGAACCTAACACATATTTCTTACTCACCGACGGTGTTGCGGGTTGACGGTGGACGAAAAAAATCTTCGGTGTGTCGGTTTAACACATATTTCTCCAGCAACTTTTTTTACTTGGGGCCCATTGGCCCATTTATTCCACTTTTTCCACTTGCTTGTACGCAGTATTTAATTAGCTGACACCTTGCATATGCAAGTGTTCTATGCAGAGAGAAAAAGGATGAAGAAAACTGGGTTTGTCCTTCTTAAAAAGCTACCTCCCTCGTTAACCCACAAAGTTTCTTCTTCTTCTGGGTGTGTCGGCCGGAATCGAGCTTCCAAAGCTCCGGCGAAGCTTCCAAAATCCAACCTCCTCGTCAGGGCAACCCCGGCCATCATCGCCGGTACCATGGCGACGTCCACGACGAGGCGAGCTCGTCGGTGGTATCTGGATGCCTTCGTTCAGCCACATCGGTGCTCCATGCATCATCACAACAACCCATAATCCGATCCACGACATTCTGACCAACACCGCGACTTACACACCCAAGCATAAGGTCGGGCGAAGTCATTGGTGGTCTAACTCTTTGATTTTTGTACCTCTCTTCCCTTTGTAGTTTCTGATCCTTCCTCTCTACGGCCTCGTGTGTTGATGAAGTCTAGTTCCTACTGGATGAGTGGGGAATGGTAGTGGCTCGGTGTCTCGGTGTTTCGGGTTTGTCAAAAACAACACCGAGCCAACACCGTGGACGTCGGGTTAACAGCAAAATCAACCCACCACACCGTTTTCATGGTCGAGTTGATGTTTGGCGGGTCGTCGGTGCGGTCGGGTTGTCGGGTTTGCGGGTTCTTTCGGGTTTGTGCTCACCCCTACTAAGGAGGGTCTTCAAATTTAGAATTGGGCTTTCTTATGTTATGGCTCATATTATCTATTAAGCCCATTTGTCAAAAAGGAAGAGTCCAAACCGTGGGCTGTATGCATGTAATATATATATATATATATATATATATATATATATATATATATATATATGGAAAATTATATTTTAGTACTCAGTATTTT
>SOPF01027194.1:4598-29376 GCA_012979155.1 Hypericum perforatum | reverse complement strand
TTGCACACCCCTAATTGATATCATCAATCATTGTTTTAATTTTTGTCAAATTAAATAATATTTACATCCTTACATCAAAAACAAAACAAATAAGCCATCTTTTTCGACCTGGGAACAACTTTCCACCACCCAAGAACAACCTTCAACCCTTCAACCTATTCCAAACCCAGAAACATTATATTAACCAAAAAGAACATCGACTAGGGACCAACCAGAATCTGTGGGAATCAAACCGAGATAAAAATGTGTACTTATGAGTCAAAAAGAAACCCAACAAGAAAAAGAAGCATGACGGACAAGGAAAGAGACAACAAAGGGAACACTAGTATCAATCAAGTAGATCTAAAATTAAACGAGTTTATAAACGCAACATGGCGTAGGACGCTCCAGCTTGAGTATCTTACGTATGCATGGTGTGCATGGCCATTAAATATGCTCATTCATGATGTTTTGTTCTGTTTAGTTGCACTCATTAATTTTCGTGAGTTTTCCTTTAATTCAGAGAATGTAATAAGACCTAAATTGCCATTAATGTAATAGGGGTTAAAGGGGGACGTATGGGTGAAGATACGAGGGCATGAATGCTTTATTGCTGCCTTCCGAGATCTGCCTAAGTTCACACCTCTATTTATTTCTTTCTGAATGGAATAATAACAATCTGAATTTGAATCAAACAAAGCGAGTAAAGCTTTCTTATTTCGTGCATGGATTTGCATGAGTGTGCATGGATTTGCACGGGTTCTGAGTGAATTTTTTCCTAGTTGGCCGCTTGATTTCAAGCAAACCTCTAGCTGAGCTTCGTGAGGAGCAGGTTAGAGTTCCTATCTTTACTAGTTCGAACCATTCACCAAATTTAGTTTAGTTAGCTTTTGTTGCCTACGCTAAGTGGTATCAGAGCGAGAGTGAGATCCTTCTCAATTTCCAGATTGAGAGTGAAAGTGAGTGTACATTATCACCACAGAGAGTTGTGAGAGACCCTATCTACGAGTTGATCCACAGGACTACATGATCCCCTGATTCGGGTCCCTATTAACCCACCTAGCACCACCAAAGACCGAGCTCATGACCGACTAAGATCTACCAAGGCCAGGTATGAATCAAAAGTTTGCCAATCTAGAGGCTACCATTCTAGACATCCGCAATCAGCTTCAAAATCTGGCGATGCAACCCCCTCCAGCTGAGGTACGTAATGAACATGAAGAGGAAGAATTTGATGGAGATTCTGATGCTACTTTATATGTGAGAAGAGGGGGTAGAGGAATTTGTGGAGTGGGGGGAAGAGGACGTGGTGATGGTGGTAGAGGGTCTAAGAGGGAAGTTCTGAGGAGGAATGATCAGGAGGAGGAGTATGTCATCCATTCAAAATGAATATAGTGAAATTCCATGGTGATTCAGACGTAAAGGGATTTCTTAATTGGATGGACTCGGTGGAAAAGTACTTTGACTGTATGGATCTTACTGAAGATCAGAAGGTGAACTATGTAGCCTTCAAGTTAGAGTCAGGTGTAGCTGTATGGTGGAGGAAGGAGCAAGAGGCTCGAAGGAGGAGAGGAGAACGTCCTATCCGGAACTGGCCTAGCATGGATCAAGCGCTACGTGATCGATTCTTTCTAGTTGATTACCATCCGATGCTTTATTCACAATTCTTATTGTGCACGCAAGGGAACCGCACTGTGGATGAATACACTTCAGAATTTATGAGGCTGGTTGCAAGAAATGATGTTGAGGACAGTGAAGATCAGATGATGTCATGTTATATGGATGGTCTTAATTATGAGATCAAGAGCAGGCTGGAGTTTGATACTTTCTTATTTTTCAATGATGTTTGTGCAAAGGCGAGAAACATTGGTATTGCCTTGAAGAAGAAGAAAGCAACTAATTCTCATTTTTCTGGGCCTGGTCAAACATCTATTATTGCTAGAGGAGGTGCAGAGAGGAGTGCACGCTTAGCAAACGAGCCTAGACCCCCTTCAAGCAAACCTCCCCCCATGACTTCATAAAAAAAGGGAAAAGAGGCTGCCATGACCTCCACAATTCGATGTTTTAAGTGCAATGAACTAGGGTACAAGTCCAGTGATTGCCCTAAGCGTAAGTATACACAATTACGCAAAAAGGAAGATGAGGAAGAGGAGTCTTCAGGAGCATACTTGTGCACACCAATCAAAGAAAGTGGAGAAGAGGATCTGGAGGAATCAGAAGAGGATGATAAGTATTGTGGAATTATGAGAAAGTTAGCTCTAACTTCTACCAAGAAGGACGAGACTCAAAGACACAATCTATTTCGAACAAAGCGTCATATTGGTGATCAGGTGTGTGAAGTGATCATTGATGGGGGAAGTCAAGAGAATTTTGTTAGCAAGCAGACTGTAGAGAAGCTTAAACTTCAAGTCACAGCACATCTTGCCCCGTATTCCATTGGATGGGTGCGATCTGGAGGAGGGATCAAAGTTAGCTCCAAGTTCACTTGTCAGGCCCCGAATGTTAGGCATGTCAATCGCCACAGAGTAAAAATCTCTGTAAGGCTATTCAAGTTCTTAAGTTATAATCAAATCTCAATTCTAAAGGCAAAGCATATGTAGAAGTGTGGTATAGGGTCTTAAAAAAATACTAAATGTGTAGTGATGCATGTCCTCGCCTCTAGTCCTCACTCATACCTAGCCCCTGAATTATCTGAGACAGCAGCGTACATTAATGAGGATACACATCTCAGTAAGTCGGTACACACATACAATTTCTACATCAACTCATATTACATATTTCATATCAAGTCATATACAATAAAACTCTACAATCAAAGTCCTATGCATAAGAGAGATGTCATTAACTTGAACTTAGCAAATCTGAGCATTTACAAAATCACATAGTAACAAAGTTACGAACACATGTCCATTGTCAAGCTTCTCAAAACTAAGACATAGGTTACCTATCCAACTAACTTAGCCAACCATCAAAATATAACTCACATAGTAACCCAATAGATTCATGATGATCACATCACATTCACGTATGGAAACATGATGATCACAATACATTCACTTACGGAAACATGATGTTCATCACACAACACATTCACTTACAGAAACATGATGATCATAACAAACTCACTTAGGAAACACGATGATCATAACAAACTCACTTACAAAACACAATGATCAAAATATATTTACTTACGGAGCTCCGAAGTCCTTACACTCATGTCAGGATTCTTGAGGTCCACTAGTAAATACTCCCCCTTTCCTATAAAGGACCCATTAGGCAGGAGTACTACTTTCCACAAGCCCAGATAGTCCACGTACCTTTTTGTCTATTTGATCGCACATACCTCGGGTTACCCAGTAGCCCCTTAAGCGATATGCACGAACTATAGTCACTAGGTATGGGACAATCCTGTATGTCATAAATCATATCAATCATATATCCACATTCTAACAATCCAAATCCAATCATCATTAATCCAAAGGTACCAAACTTAGAATCAATCACACATTCAAGATCCAATTCACATATCCAAGATCAATAAATCTGAAAGCCAAATCATCAATTTCCAATCTGAAATTTCAGAATTCAATCCCACGCAATCAACGATTCAGAACAACATAACAATCACGTAACAAAGATAGAATTTACTTACAACAATCCACTCAGAAATCCAATATCAATCATACAAATCAGAAATTTCAAAATCAACAACACAACTCAACAACTCCACAATCACAGTCTGAACTCAATAATATGAATACACCATACAAACCCAACAATCCAGAATAACATTTAAATCACATAAGACGGATATAATTTACTTATGCCTAACATAACCCTAATGCTAAATAATCCTATAGTTAAAATTATGAGATACACCATTCTAAGTCTCATATTCATTATTTTACCAAGACTCAATGTCGAGCATACAAACAATACAGAATATATGATGACGAAAACAACATCCTCACATACGAAACAAAATATACAAGATAAAACTGACTTACCTTCCTCTTTTATTCAAATTTGTAGTTGTCAAAGTTCATTTGTGCAGAAGGTCTTAGACATCTTTAAATGACATCTCCACTACCAAGAATCTTGCATATGGTGTTAGAAAAAGAACCTCAAAGTTTCGTGTCAATCCGATAACATTACACCGTCAGATTTTATAAACAATTGTAGCTACTTTTGGGACCTACGAATTTTCTTTCTTTCTTTCTTCCCTTAGGGTTTTTCTTTTCTAGCTCTCTTTATATAGATAACTTCTAACCTTGATTTGGCTAATTACTAGTTGGTCACTTGATCTTGTACTATTATCTAAATTGATTTTATGATTGTCACAGCACCATTCCAATCAAGATTGGCAAGTTTGAAGATATGGTGCATTGTGATGTTCTCGAGATGGATGCATGCTATATTTTACTTGGAAGACTGTGGGAATTTGACAACTAGGCCATACACAAGGGTCGAGAGAACATTTATAAGCTTAAGAAGGGGAGCAAGCTGTACACATTACTCCCTGGAAAACCAAAGCATGGTCAGGTGTAATTGAATAGTACCATACAGCTCATAACAATGGTATCATTCTCTCGTGAATTTCTTGATGATCTTCACACTTCGGATAAGTGTTAATTCCTTATGATGAAGCACTCTTCACCCAACAAAGGAGAAGAGAAGGATTCCTTGCCTGATCAGATTGTGAAATTGTTCGAGAGGTTTTCGAAAGTTGTGAGTGAAAACTTGCCTGAGGGTTGCCTCCCTTGCGAGACATCCAACATCAGATAGACCTCATTCCAGGAGCTAGCCTTCCTAACTTACCACATTATAGGATGGCTCCAAAAGAGAATCAGATTCTGAGGGAGCAAATCCAAGACCTTTTAAACAAAGGTTACATACAGGAGAGCGTAAGTCCGTGTGAAGTTCTAGCTCTTCTTGTGCCAAAGAAGGACGGCATATGGAGGATGTGTACAGACAGTCATGCCATCAATAAGATCACAATAGGGTATCGTTTCCCTATTCCAAGGTTGAACGATATGCTAGATAATCTCGATGGTGCATCAATCTTCTCCAAGCTTGATTTGCGAAGTGGTTATCACCATATCAGAATTCGACCTGAAGATGAATGGAAGACCACGTTCAAGACAAAAGATGGCCTGTACGAATGACTCGTTATGCCCTTTGGCCTCATAAATGCTCCAAGCACATTCATGCGTTTAATGCACCAAGTCTTGAAACCATTTATTGACACCTTTGTTATGGTATATTTTGATGACATCCTAGTCTATAGCAAGACTGAGAAAGATCATTTGGCATATTTGAAGCTTGTGTTCTAGACCTTTCATGACAACAAGCTTTACTTGAACCTGAAGAAATGCATATTCTGGAAGGAGAATCTTTTGTTCTTAGGATTCATTATAGGGAAGGATGGAATCAGTGTGGATGAGGCCAAGGTTGAAGCAATCAGAACATGGCTAGTACCTACGAACGTGAGTCAAGTCCAAAGTTTTCTTGGATTGGCAACCTTCTAGTGAAGGTTCAGACGTGAATTTAGTGTCATTGCCGCCCCACTAACCAATCTGTTAAAGAATACTCCTTATGTTTGGGGAGAAGAAGTTGAGCAAGCCTTCGTGCAATTGAAGGAGAAGTTGAGCACCGCACCCGTACTTGCCCTACCAGACTTCTCCAAGCTATTTGAAGTAGAGGTGGATGCCTCCAGACTTAGCATTAGAGCAGTTTTGTCCCAAGATAAGAAACCTTTAGCCTACTTTAGCGAAAAGCTAAGTGAAGCTAGGTAGAAGTGGACTACTTATGAAAATGAGTTTTATGCCGTGGTGCACACACTTAAAACATAGGAGCATTATTTGGTGGGTAACAAGTTCATTCTTTATTCCGATCATCAGGCCTTAAAATTTTTATTTGATCAGTCTAAGTTGAACAACCCCATGCATGCACGTTGGTGTTCTTATTTGTAAAAGTTTCCCTTTAAGATCATGCATAAAAGTGGGAAACAGAATGTAATAGCAGACGTATTGAGTAGGAGGGTTATGATGCTTACGGAGTTGAGGGGATTTGTCACTACCTCTAATACTCTTCGTGATCAGTATGAGAAGGATGAGGACTTTGGTGAATTATGGCTTACGTGCAAGGATGGTCGAGGGGTGGAGGATTTTTTTCTTGCATGATGGTTTCTTGATGAAGGGTGATGAGTGTCAAAAATACTCATTACTTATGTACATTTTAGTGTAAATTTAGCATTTGTTACTTATCATTTTTACGAGTTTTTCATGTCTATGTCTTACTTTTGTACATTTTGTTCTTTTGTCATGTTTGTTCGTTTTTCTTATGTTTTCTTGTTTTTTAGGAGCTTTATGGATAATAATCTAAGGAGGCACAATCAAGACCTTGAGGATACGAGCAAAATAGACTTGACAAGGCAAAATGGCAAAAAGATTGGTTAAAACTGTAGCTACCATTGGAGGGCGCCAACCTTGAACTCTTTCGACTTAAAAATCATAACATCCACATACGAAGTCGAATTGAAGTGCCATCAGCAGCTTTGGAAAGAAAACATACGTAGCTATATTGTATAAGAAGGGCATCTGCTAATTCGTCATCCAAGTTGGGAAACCGCTTGATCCAATGTCATGGGCTGATTCTATCCGAATGGGCCAAATTTGATGGTTTATTTAGGCCAACTTTGGGCTTCTTGGCCCAAATCCGTGGCTGCCATTTTTTGAGGATAAGATATTATGTAAAGAATTAATTAGTTAAGTTAGCTTTTGATTTTTTTTGGATTGTAATATGACTTAGGATTATTATGTTAGTTAAGAAAACAAAGGGTGGCAGCCAAGAAAGAAGAAAAAACGAACAAAAGAGAAGAGAAAGAAAAGAAGAAAGAAAGAAGGAATAGAAGGAGAGAAAGGAAGAGAAAAAGTCTAAGGCAAACACCAAGCCTTGTGCTTGGATTTGTAACACCTTCTAACCCTTTACTTCTTTACTTTTCTTATGCTTAGTTCATAAACAATATATATGTTAATGTTTGTTATGTAATATATATGTTTGTGTTCATGTTTTGTTCAATTATGTGTGAGTAGTTACTTATTGGTGTGATGCCTTGAAAACTTAAGTTTTCTAATGGTTTAAAATGGGTAAGAATGTTAAGGATCATGTATATGTTAAAGGACCTAATGCCTAGTCTAATTTGATCACCTAGAACTTTGAAAATAATCGAGTCTTGGTCTTCGAGAGGAGAAAGACTTGGTCGAATGTTTAACATATTGATCCATTGCCTCGTGAGATGAAAATTTCACTTGGTAATTGATTGTCCTTAAGGGTGATATTTTAAGTTGATATTTAGCTAGGATTTTGTGTCTTGATGATTGCGAGGGCACGTCAAGTTCACTTGGTCCTAGCTAAGTATCAATTTAGACTAATCTAGCGCGAGAGCGTTGATTAGTCGCCTTGAAACACTCAGACCATGTCAAGAACTTAAAAACCCAATGAACCATTTTGTTTACTTAAGTAATCTATGGTATCACACCACTTGTTTTAAGTTGATATAAATCTTGTGATCTTGTGTTTTATAGTGATCTTGCATGACTTAAGTTAGTTGTATTTTCATTTTAAGCATGTTAGCTTGTTAGATGTCACTAAACCAAACCAAAGAAACCAAAGTCCTAAAGTTCCTAAAACATGGTAAGTAAGCCGAGTAAGCGCAACCTCATTTCTCGTGGGATTGACAACCCTACTTTATAATCTATATTGCATTGGAGGCGTGTCAAAACGTGCCTCTCATCAATTGGCACCATTGCCGGGCATTGAGTTTTGAAGCTAAAGCTTAGCTTACGAACTTGAGTTAGGAATTTTTAGCTACTGCCACTCGCGGATTTTAATTTTTTGGCCATCTTAGAGTCAAAATGGAAACAATTGTGCTCTGACGAAATTGTGCATTTGGAAGTTTTCTTTCATTTGCCGTTGATTTTACCCAAATTGGAGTTCGGACAAAAATGTTATCGCATTTGCAAGACTCAAAGGTCATTTCAGGCAAATCTTGCGAAAAACTTGCTCGGAAAATTCGGCCAGACACTTAGGTTCGCACTTTATTTTTTTGGACATTTTAGAATCCGAACTGGAAAAATTTGTACTTTGACAAAATTGAAGTTTTTGAATTCTTCTTTCCCACCCCATTGGTTTCGTGTGATTTGAAGTTCGGACGAAAGAGATATAGCAATTCAAAGACAAGTGCTCAAAACCTGATTTTTGACTTGTCTTGCAAAATCACAAAAACATTGTGCCTCGGATTTTAATTTTTTTTTTGGACGAAACAATTCTGAACTAAAAGATCTTCCTTCGACAAAATTAAAGATTTTGAAGTCTTCTTTCCATAGCTGCTAAGATCACTGAAATTGGAGTTCGGGCGAAAAAAGATATTGTATTTTGAAGTTGTACGAGCAAAATACGATTTTTGGACGAGTCTTGCCAAAATGTAAAATACGATTTGCCTCGTATTTTCACTATTTGAATAGTGAAAATCCAATCTGGGAAAAATTTCCTTAGTCAAAATTGTAGCATTGAAAGTCTTCTTTCATTTGCCGCTGACCTTGTCTAAATAGGAGATCCGACGAAAAAGTTATAAATTTTCTAAGTCGCATGCCCAAAACGTGCTCAACCACCAACTTCCCTTTGGAAAGTGAAGTGGTGATAGCACACTTGGAAAGGACATTGCGACAAGAAAAATTTCAACTAGAGAGGCTAAATCAAGAAAGAATTCAACAAAATAGGATGAATCAACAAGAAGAACCACAAGGGGAGGCACAAGGAGCTGGTGGTGCTCAAGCAACTGCAGGAGCTCAACCACCGCAACAACCTTTAATAGACTACGGTAAACCAACCTTAGGGGGGGCGCTTATCGGAGTGCGAAGGCAAGAAGTGGACGCTAATGAATTTGAACTTAAGCCAGCCGTCATACAAATGTTACAAAATTTCTCTCAATTCTATGGTTTACCCAATGAAGATCCTAATGACCATCTAGGGGACTTCATGGAGTTAGCCGATAATTTCAAGTATAGAGGAATATCTGACGATGCCTTAAAATTAAGGATGTTTCCTTTTACTTTAAGGGATAAAGCAAAGCTTTGGTACAAGCAATTAAAGGGAACTCCCATAACTACTTGGGAGGAATTAGCTAATGCTTTCTTGGAAGAGTATTTCCCATACTCAAAGACTAACAAACTCGTAAAGGAAATTCTGAATTTCCAACAATTTGAAGGCGAGTCTTTGAGTGAAACTTGGGGAAGGTTCAAAGAAGTACAACGAAGTTGCCCACACCACAACTTGACAGAAGAATGTTATTTAAAAACTTTCTACTTTAGCCTAGGACCAACAATAATAGGAACTGTTGATGCTGCCTCAAATGGAAATTTTCTGAGAAAAGGTAGGGAAGAAGCCCTTTTTATCTTAGAGGAATTGGCAGCAACAAACTGGTTAAGGGCTAGTGAGAGAAAGAAGCAACCTATAAGGGAGGTTAGAGAGCTTAGAGAACCACAAGAGCACAGAGGGATGCTTGAGCTTGATACTCAATCATCTTTCCAAGCTCAGTTGGATGTAATGGCAAAGCAAATGCGTGAAATGAACTTAAACAAAGTCGATGACATGGCAATACAACAAAGCTGTGAAGCTTGTGGAAATATTGGCCATGAGTATAGTCAATGTGCAATGCTAAACCAACCTAGGGAGCAAGCTAATTTTGTCAGTGGGCAAGGGCAAGGAGCAAATCGAATGGGGAACAACCCATATTCTTTAACTTACAATCCAGGGTGGAGGAATCACCCTAACTTCTCATGGAAAAGAGAAACCAATGATAACAACTTAGCCATTGTTACTGACAAAGGACTTTCTTTACGGGCCCCAAAACAAGGACCACCTCCTGGTTTTCAACCACGAGGTTACTTAGGAGAAAGATTGGGAGCGATTGAAGAGAGGTTCACCAAAATTGAGAAGTTCATTCAAGAAAGTGGGGGATCTTCAATCCACCAAAGTCAAATTTTGGTAGCCTTAGCTACTCAAGAAGCTAGGCAGAACAACTTAGAGCAATTCCTAAAGAGACAAGCTACTGCAATGCACAACATGGAAGTACAACTGGGGGAAATTGCAAAAACAAATGCTACTAGAGCATCAGGCTCTCTTCCTAGTTCTACGGAGGAAAACCCTAGAGGTAATGTCAATGCTATCTTCTTGAGGAGTGGCAAAGAATTGGCTCCCAAAGTTGTTAAAGACAAGGCTAAGGAAAATGAGAAGGAGATTCCCACCAAAGACAAGGAGGAAAATGTAGTTGAGAAAGAAAAATCTCCGCACGTTGAAATAGACGTAGCAGAGGAAGAAGTTTATGTATCACCACCACCAATGATTCCTATTCTTCTTTTTCCAAATAGGGTAAAGAAGAAGTCAAGGATAGATGAAAAATTTCTCTGTTTCATAGAGAAAATGAAGAATGTGCAGGTTAGTGTCTCTTTTCTTGAGATGCTAGACCAAGTGCCACATTATACTAAGTTTCTAAAGGAACTTGTCACAAAGAAGAGGAAGTGGGATGATGGAGAGACTATTGCCCTCACGGCCAATTGTAGCTCCTTACTCTCTAAAAATCTTTCGACAAAACTTAAAGATCCTGGGAATTTTACTATTCCTAGCTTCATTAGTGACATTGAGTTTCCTAGCTATTTATGTGATTTAGGCGCAAGTCAAAGAGGAGGAAGTTGAGGAAATATAGGTAGAAGATGAGGAAATAGGCGAAGTGAAAGAGGAGGAAGTTGACAGGTCTACTTGAGGAGTTGGAAATACATTTGAAATATCAAACTCCACCTTCAATAGTGAAAGCTCCATCCTTGAAGTTGAAAGAGTTGCCCTCGCATCTAAGATATGCATTTCTTATAGATGGTGGGAGGTTACCAATCATAATTTCAAACAAGCTCTCCAAGGATGAAGAGGATAAAGTACTTGCAATAGTAAATAGACAGATAAAAGCCATTGCTTGGCAAATATCTGACATCAAGGGTATAAGCCCTGAAATTGTGATGCATCACATCCATATGGAGGAAGGAGCGAGGCCAAGGGTAGACTGACAAAGAAGATTGAATCTTAACATGAAGGAGGTTGTGAAGAAGGAGGTGATCAAACTCCTAGAAGCTGGAATCATTTATCCGATCTCACATAGCGAGTGGATAAGCCCAATTCATTGTGTCCCCAAGAAAGGGGGAATGACAGTGATAATCAATGATGAGAGTGAGCTCATTCCAACACGAACTATAACTGGTTGGAGGGTGTGCATTGATTATTGGAAATTAAATGACGCCAGTAGGAAAGATCATTTTCCTCTTCTTTTCATTAATCAAATGTTAGAGAGGATAGCGGGATATTCTTACTATTGCTTTTTGGATGGGTACTTAGGGTACAACCAAATTGCAATTTATCTCAAAGACTAAGAGAAGACATCATTCACATGCCCTTTTGGTATTTTTGCATATCGCAGAATGCCTTTTGGATTATGTTGTGCACCAGCAACATTTCAACATTGCATGAAAGCTATCTTTTGGGAAATGAATGAGAAAATCATGGAGTTTTTCATGGATGAGTTCTTTGTTTTTGTAAACTCGTTTGAACACTGTTTGGACAACCTTGACAAGGTTTTAGAGAGGTTCGAAGAAAAGAATCTTGTGCTTAATTGGGAAAAATGCTATTTTATGGTAGATGAAGGAATAGTTCTTGGGCATAAGATATCTAAAGTTGGAATGGAAGTTGATAGAGCCAAGAAGGAGGCGATAGAGAAAATGGCAGCACCAAGCACA
This sequence comes from Hypericum perforatum, assembly GCA_012979155.1. Taxonomy (NCBI): domain Eukaryota; kingdom Viridiplantae; phylum Streptophyta; class Magnoliopsida; order Malpighiales; family Hypericaceae; genus Hypericum; species Hypericum perforatum. Next base: position 17,557 of record SOPF01027194.1, on the reverse strand, counting down.
GTGAGAGGAATTAGAGCCTTTCTGGGTCATGCTGGATTTTATCAAAGATTCATCAAGAATTTTTCTCTAATCGCAAAGCCTTTGACTAACTTGTTGATGAAGGACGTACCCTTCAGTTTTGATGAGCAATGTTTGCAAGCATTCAATGCTCTCAAAAAGGCTCTTATCACTGCTCCCGTAATTTTATCACCAGATTGGAAGCTTCCATTTGAATTGATGTGCGATGCGAGTGATCTTGCTTTAGGTTGTGTTCTGGGACAGAAAAAGGAGGGAAAACTACATGTCATCTACTATGCTAGTAGAGTATTGGCAGGGGCTCAACTCAATTATACAACTATGAAGAAAGAGATGCTTGCAGTTGTATATGCATGTGATAAATTCAAGCCATACTTGCTAGGGTCAAAAGTGATAGTGTATACTGACCATGCTGCTTTGAAGTACTTGTTCTCAAAGCAAGATGCAAGACCTCGCTTGATGCGGTGGATTTTGTTACTCCAAGAATTAAATTTGTCCATCAAGGACAAGAAAGGTGCGGAGAATGTTGTTGCTGACCATCTTTCTCGTTTAGAGAAAAGTGATGGTGTGGAAGTGAATGGAAAGATTCTGGAAGAGTTTCCAGATGAAACTTTAATGACACTGAGTAGAGTACATGAACCTTGGTATGCAGATTTTGCCAACTTTTTAGTTGGAGGAATCATCCCCAAAGACTTGAGTTATCCCCAAAGAAAAAATTTTCTAAGGGATGTTCGGATGTTTATTTGGGATTATCCCTATCTATTTAAGAGGTGTAGTGATGGGGAGCTAAGAAGGTGCATTGCAGAATGGGAAGTAACAAACATTTTAGAGCAATGCCATAACACTCCATACTCGGGTCATTATAGAGCATCTAGGACTACTTCAAGGGTTTTTGAGTGCGGATTTTATTGGCCAGAGAATGGGCAACATCTCAAAGAGAAACGAGATGCCCTTATCTAGAATTTTGGAGATAGAACTCTTTGATGTGTGGGGTTTGGATTTTATGGGACCATTTCCCACATTATACGGCAACAAATATACCTTGGTTGGAGTAGACTATGTTTCAAAGTAGGTAGAAGCTCTAGCGTCACCAACAAATGATGCAAGAGTGGTAATCCGCTTTTTAAAAAAACTCTTCTCATGATTTGGAGTGCCAAGAGCAATTATCAGCGATGGAGGATCACACTTTTGCAACAAACCATTTGAAGTCCTGCTCAAAAGATATTGGGTGACACACAAGGTAGCAACACCTTATCATCCCCAAACGAGCGGACAAGTTGAGCTCACCAATCGAGAGCTCAAGAAAATCTTGGAAAAGACAGTCGAAACTGCAAGAAAGGATTGGTCAAACAAGCTCGACGACGCCTTATGGGCATATCGTATAGCATTTTGAACTCTAATAGGAATATCACCTTATCAGCTTGTTTATGGCAAAGCGTGCCATCTTCTTGTAGAACTTGAGCATCGTGCATTTTGGGCCATCAAAGCCCTTAACTATGATTATAAAAAGGCAGGGGAATGAAGAATTCTCCAACTCTCTGAGTTAGAAGAAATTCGGGACCTAGCATTCGAGAGCTCAAGACTCTACAAAGAAAGGACCAAAAAGAGACATGATACCCACATTATCCGGAAAGATTTCAAACAGGGCCAACATGTTCTTCTTTTTAACTCTAGATTTAAACTCTTCCCTGGGAAACTCAAATCTAAATGGAGTGGACCTTACAAAATTGTGATAGTGTTTCCTTTCGAGGCACTAGATTTACAAAACAACAAAGGGGAAGTTTTTAGAGTTAATGGGCATCGATGCAAACTCTACACTGGAGGAGGATTTATTAACCAAATCACAAAAGTGAAATTGGTTAATGCGCCTACTTGTCAATAAGCATCAAAAGAAATAAGAGTCAAGCTGACGACTCTAAATTAGCATGTCTGTAAATAGTCTTGTCCTCTTTTACCTATAGAGAAAAGAACAAGATGTTTTGCTCTAAGTACATTATGCTAGTGTGTTTCTTAGTCAAGAAAAAGCTTCCAAAAGACATTTGCCTCATCATTCTTCATACGGCGAAAGAGACATTGAGAATTGAGCGCAGTGACCTCATTCATAAGAGACAGTCCTCACAATTTATGAATACCGTGGTACTACAGGGTGACTCGACTAGGCTTAGAGCCAAAAGAGTCACAAGGAAAGGTAGTTCATCATGGTACTCCAATTGTGAGTTGTGCATGTTGCAAAGGTGAGAGTTAGATCTGTAAATAAGTTTGTCCTCTTTTATCTATAGAGAATAAAGAACAGGGTGTTTTGTGCTAAGTATATGTGTTTAGTAAGAGTCTTAGTTTCTAGGAAAATCCCGATAGATGTTTGCCTAATCATTTTGAAAAAAACAAAAGACAACCTGAAAATTGAGCGACGTGATGAGAACTTTTTGAGACATTTCAAAGGGACATTGAAGAGTGCTTACATGAATAGGATGACGAAATTGGGTTTTTGTCACAAATGTGGAAAGTTGGAACACAACAGCAATTGCAGCAAACATTACTATATCGCAAACCAAGTGAACTATCCTGTTATGTCAAGACCCCATTAAGCTTTGTGTTAAAAAGGTTGTGAGACCAAGGAGTTTGTCTTGGTACGCGATTGAAGAACTGTGTGAGTTATGGATATCGAAGTTGCATCTTTGATGGTGATTGCATTTGCATAGTACTATACGCCAATTAAGCGGCCATGCTATTACGTCGTGACTCTACAAGGCTTAGCACTAAAAAGGTTGCGATAAATGACAATCCATCAAAGATATGACCCATCAGAATGGGGCGTCTGGTTTTCAAGCTTTCCAGGAACGCAACGTAAATAAAAGCCAAAAAAATCAAAAAAAATAGAAAAACACAAAAAAATTAGAATATATTTCATTTTGCTGATGAGTGTCAAAAACACTTATTACTTATGTACATTTTAGTGTAAATTTAGCATTCGTTACTTATTGTTTTTACGAGTTTTTCATGTCTATGTCTTACTTTTATACATTTTGTCCTTTTGTCGTATTTGTTCGTTTTTCTTATGTTTTCTTGTTTTTTATGAGCTTTACAGACAATAATCTAAGGAGGCACGATCAAGACCTCGAGGATGCGAGCAAAACGGACTCGACAAGGTAAAATGGCAAAACGATTGGTTGAAACCGTAGCTACCCTTGGAGGGCGCCAGCCTTGACCTCTTCCAACTAAAAAATTCATAACTTCCTCATACAAAGTCGGATTGAGGCGCTGTCAGTGGAATTGGAAAGAAGACATCCTTATCTACTATCTATCAAAAGTGCATCAATCGTTTCAGAGTCTATATGGTCCAAATTGCAAGAAAGAAAGACGTGATTACAACAATGTCATTGGAGGGTGCCATATGAAAGACTATTGCATGGAGGGCGCCAATCTTGCATTGGAGGGTGCCATATAGGCATGACTCAGCACCATGGAGGGTGTCATTAGTGTATGACAAGGCAAGACTTGGAGGGTGCCAATGAGGACTTGGAGTGCGCCAATCTTTCGCATGGAGTGCGCCAATCTTGCTATGGAGTGCGCCAACTTTGTGGTGGCTACAAGGAAGTCATGAAATCAGCCAAAATAAGTGGCCAACACTTGTTATTTTCATTAACAACTAAGCTTAACTTATGTGGAAATTAATAAAGTTAGAGACCAAGTTAAGTTAGTTGTTAAGATATTAGATTAAGTTTGAGTTTTATATTATGAGTTTGAGGAAGCCAACATTGTGCCTATTATCCATCATCATCCCTACCTTTGATCATCCAATTCGAGGACTTTTAGGTTACGCTTATTGGGAATGTTTGTATTATGAGTAGTTGGTATTTGAAACAGACTTAGGGTATATGCTGGGATTTTATTTTTTATGACCATGTTGAGAAGCCGAGTTTTGCCTAGACACGTGCATGAGTATAGCATGTTGAAAAAGAAAAAGAAAGTGAAAAGAAAAGAAAAGAAAAAGAAAGTGAAAAGGAAAGAAAAGAAAAAGAAAGTGAAAAGAAAAGAAAAAAATATGAAGTTAAATAAGCATAAGTTTAGGCAAAACTTGGGCTTCTAGGTCTTAGTATATTGGGATATTGGTGAGTGTATGTTTATTATACTTGGTGAGGATGTTTTAGATTAGACGAGTGACTACTTAGTTCATGTATTGAGTCCTCGGATTGGGTGGTTTAGCCACTTTCCATATATTTTTACCTCACCCTGACCTTCAGCCCCATTATAACCCGATGAAAAAGCCCCCATCATTGACAACCATTGCGACTTTTAGGTAGCGCTGAGTATGACATAGGATGCTTTGAGATATTGACCTATATGCGAGTGATAGGAAGTTGACCATACACATTATATGAGTGATACATATTACTATCATCGAGAGTTTAACCTTCTAGTGTCTTTTACATAGAGTCAACACTTGTTTAAACAATAGAGTGTCGAGGTGACTACTAGTTTGTAGTGTTTTGTGCTTTGAATTAATGAACTAACTAGGTTTATGATGAGATTTTAATATAAGTTGATGTTTTTTAGGGAAGTTAAGTTTTGATAGAGTCTTGCCAAGTCTTTACCTCGTTTTGACCATGGCAGACCATTATGGTGTAGAGGTGGATAGTTGTTAGGATATTATGTTAGTTTATATTTGTTTTGACTTTTGACTTTTGTTTTATGCTAATAATGAACATTAGTGTAGAATAGACAAGTGTGTTTGTGAGAGAGAGGTGTGCAGCATGAATTTTGGCCATCCTTTCTGTGAAGAACGTGAGGAAGAAAGCTGTTCAAACCTTGTAAAGCTATCTTCTCTTGTACTCTTCATTTTGTTAATTAATGCTAAGTATGTTCTTGTTTCTGATTATGTTGTTCATTGTTAATATGTGTGAGTAGTAAATTCTGTGAGTTTGGTGTCTGCCATGATGTAGTCACGGTTTAGAGGGTTAAAATCCATATGAACATGTCAAACTAACAAACTTAATGCCATGCTAAACTTGCTTGATCACCAAGGTTAGAAGTTAGTTTAAACTTGAAACCGAGAGGAGATGGTTTAAATGGAAATGTTGGTTAGATAAGTTGCTGGTTCGAGTTGATAATATTCTTCCTCAGTGATTTATTGTCCTTAAAGTGATGCATATAGTTGGTTCTTTGCTGTTCTTAGTTGGTTTTTGGGGTCGAGAGAACATCTAACCATTCTAAGTATAGTAAAGAAGCAATTTAGACCATTCTAGCACGAGAGTGTAGTTTGGTTGTCTTTGAAACACTTGGACCATGTTATGTACTTAATAAACTCTCTGAATTTGTTGATTATATTGGTTTTAAGTTCACCTTGCTCACTTGTGCTTATTCAGTTGCTAAAACTCTGTTGTGAAAACCAAACCTTCAAAGTAGCTAAGTTCATAATTTGTTATATTCGTAATCCGACTTAGAACGATTGTTCAAATCAAACCACTTCATAAATTGATCTTAGACAAGTTACTAAACCAAGTTGAAGCTTTAAACTCAGTCCTTGTGGGACGATATTCCCTTACTTACTCATTTGTGCAACTCTGCTAAGAAAAACAGCTGTGTTGGCGCACGCCAAAAATTGGTGGCGTACACCAACTTTTGGCCATCCGAGGCTTAAATTCACTCGCCAGAAGAGTTGGCGTACTCCAACTCTTTGAAAACGTAAAAATTGGCACACGCTAGGAATAATTGGCGCATGCCAGGTTGTCCAGGTAGACGACCTGTCGTCTAGAAAAATAGCAGAAAACTTATAAGGATAATAGCAGACCCTCTCGTCTGAGAGGAGCGAGAACGAATTGGCGCCATTATCAGGGATTGAGTTTTAAATACTTGATTTGGTGAAGGAACTTGGGTTAGGAAAACTTTTTATATATTATAATAATAATATAATATAATAATAAAAAAAACCAAAAACATTTTAGTGTTAATTTTTAGCGTTACTTGCAAAACAAGTTACTAAGGAGGAAAATTATGTGCATGCCCTTAACTAGGTCAATAAAAAATTTTCTGTTAGAATTTGAAGAAGACATTACTTGATTAGAAAGGTCATTGCGCAAGGAAAAGAGAGATAAATCAAGGATGGATCAAAGACAAGAAGGACAAGGAGCTGAAGCTCAAGCACCTCGACAATCTCTATTGGACCATGGAAGACCGATGTATGAAGGAGCAAAAACTGGAATCCAGCATCCAGCTATTGAAGCTAATCACTTCGAAATCAAGCCGGCAGTGATTCATATGTTTCAAGCATCGAGTCAGTTCTATGGATTACCTAATGAAGATGCAAATGACTATCTTGGAAACTTTATGGAATTAGCTAATAACTTTAAGTATCAGGGAGTATCTGATGATGTCGTTAAGATAAGAATGTTTCCATACACACTTAGAGACAAGGCTAAACTGTGGTATAAGCAACTTAAGGATACTCAAATAACTACTTGGGCGGAACTAGCAAATGCTTTTCTGGATAAATATTTCCCATAACCAAAGACAAGCAAGCTAGTTAAGGAGATCACAAATTTTGAACAATTTGAAGGTGACTCTTTGAGTGAAACTTGGGAGAGATTTAAGGAATTACAAAGGAGTTGCCCACACCATGGTTTATCGAAGGAGTCTTTGCTCAAAACTTTTTATTTTAGCCTTTCACCGACAACAATAGGAACTGTTGATGCTGCCTCCAATGGGAATTTTCTGAGGAAGGAAAGAGATGAAGCCTACCATGTTCTGGAAGAATTGGCAGCAACAAACAGGATAATCACAAATGAGAGAAAGAAACAGCCTATCAGAGATGTGAGAGAACTAACTGAGTAAAGCGAGAAGAGAGGAATGATTTAACTAGATGCTTCCTCATCATTACAAGCTCAGGTAGATTTAATGGCAAAATAGTTACGTGACTTGACCTATAGCAAAGTTGATGTTGTCGCTATTCAACAAAATTGTGAAGCGTGTGGCAACATTGGCCACGACATGAGTCAATGTGCCATGATGAACCAACAAACCGAGCCAGTCAATTTTGTTAGTGGTCAAGGACAAGGAGGAAACCGAATGGGGAACAATCCATATTCTTCAACATACAATCCTGGATGGAGGAATCATCCTAATTTCTCGTGGAAAGACAGGAGCAATGATGATAACATGGTAATTGTTCCTGATAAAGGACTACCATTATGTGCACCACAACAAGGACCACCTGGTTTTCAACCACGTGGATTTTTGGGAGAAAGAATGGGAGCCCTAGAGGAAAGATTTGACAAGGTAGAGAAATTCATCCAACAAACTGGAGAATCATCAACTAACCAAAGCCAAATCTTGAAGGCCTTGGCAAGCCAAGAGGCAAGGCAAAACAATTTGGAACAATTCCTTAGGGGGCAATCAACTGCCATGCGCAACATGGAAATACAATAGGGGGAGATTGCAAAGGCAAATGCCCAAAGAGCTTCAGGTTCACTCTCCAGTTCTACTGAAGAAAATCCTCGAGGTCATGTTAATGTTATCGCTTTAAGGAGCGGTAAAGAATTAGCCTCACAAACAGTCAACAAGAAGGCTAAGAAAAGTGAAGTGGTGGACTCTGACCAAGATAAGGTTGACGATGTTGTGAAAGAGAAAGTTGAAAAAGTGCCGCAAGAAAAAACTTTACAAGATAAAATTGCGGTAGAAGAAGAAGTTTATGTACTGCCACCGCCAATGATTCCCATTCTACCTTATTCGCAAATGGTAAAGAGGAAGTCGGGAATGGATGAGAAATTTCTCTGTTTTATGGAGAAAATGAAGGATGTACAAATTAGTGTCTTTTTCTTGAGATGCTAGATCATGTTCCACACTATGCCAAATTTCTAAAGGAACTCGTCACGAAGAAGAGGAAGTGGGAAGATAAAGAGACAGTCGCCCTCACGGTAGATTGTAGCTCTCTAATCTTGAAAAATATTCCCACTAAGCTTCAAGATCCTGGGAGTTTCACTATTCCTAGTTTTATTGGTGACATTGAGTTTTCAAAGTGTTTATGTGATTTAGGCGCAAGTATTAACTTGATGCCTTTATCGATATTTCGCAAACTAGGGCTGTGTGATGTTAAGCCGACTTCTATGCTACTCTAGTTGGTAGACCAAACTATAAAGAAACCATTTGGTGTGGTTGAGGATGTCCTAGTAAAGATCGACAGGTTCATCTTTCCAGTTGACTTTGTAGTTCTGGATTTTTTGGAGGACAAAAATTGTCCACTAATTTTTGGCAGACCCTTCCTCAACACAGCACATGCATTAGTAGATGTGCATAATGGTAAATTGGTTCTACGATTTGGAGATGAGAAGGTTGAGTTTAAAATGACAAGTGTGATGCGTCATCCTCTTGATGAAGGGATGTGCATGAAAATTGATGTTGTTAAAGAATGTATTCTCGAGTGTTGTAAGGAAAATATTTTGAGAATAGAGGATAAAGGACAACACGAAGAAGAGGAGGAAATTGTGGAAGAAGTGAAGGAAGAAGTTGATAAGAAAAGTCTACTTGAGGAATTGGAAATTCATTTGAGATATCGAACTCCACCCTCAATTGTGAAAGCTCTATCCTTGGAGTTAAAAGAACTACCATCGCATCTAAGATATGCATTCTTAATAGATGGAGGGAGGTTACCAATTATAATCTCGAACAAGCTCTCCAAGGATGAAGAGGACAAAGTGCTCATAATAGTGAACAAACGAATTGAGGCAATTGCTTGGCAAATCTCCAACATCAAGGGGATAAGCCCCAGAAATTGTGATGCACCATATTCACATGGAGGATGGAGCAAGGCCTAGGATAGACCGACAAAGGCGACTGAATCCTAACATGAAAGAGGTTGTAAAGAAGGAGGTGATCAAGCTTCTAGAAGCTGGCATTATTTATCCAATTTCAAATAGTGAATGGGTTAGTCCAATCCATTGTGTTCCCAAGAAAGGGAGAATGACAGTGGTAATCAATGATGAGGGGGAACTTATTCCAACACGTACTGTGACCGGTTAGAGAGTGTGTGTTGACTAGAGAAAATTGAATGATGCCACACGAAAGGATCATTTCCCTTTGCCATTCATTGATCAAATGTTGGAAAGGATAGCGGGGTATTCTTACTATTGCTTTTTAGATGGGTACTCAGGGTACAACCAAATAACGATATACCCCAGAGATCAAGAGAAGACATCTTTCACTTGTCCTTTCGGTATTTTTGCTTATTGTAGAATGCCTTTTGGATTAAGTTGTGTCCCAGCAACATTCTAACGTTGTATGGAGTCTATATTCTGAGAGATGAATGAGAAGATTATGGAAATCTTCATGGATGACTTCTCTGTATTCGGGAACTCATTTGATCATTGTCTGGAAAATCTTGATAAGGTACTGAAAGATGTGAAGAAAAGAATCTTGTGCTAAATTGGGAAAAGTGCCATTTTATGGTAGACGAAGGAATAGTTCTTGGGCACAAGATTTCTAAAGTTGGAATAGAAGTGGACAGAGCTAAGATGGACGCGATAGAAAAGATGATTGCACTAACTACAGTTAAAGGAATTAGAGCCTTTCTAGGTCATGCGGGCTTTTATAGAAGGTTCATCAAGAACTTCTCTCTAATCGCCAAGCCTCTTACAAATTTGTTAGTGAAGGACGTGTCCTTTAATTTTGATGAGCAATGTCAGAAGGCATTTGATGCCTTAAAGAAAGCTTTAGTAACAGCTCTGGTAATTTCATTGTCGGATTAGAAACTTCCATTTAAGTTGATGTGTGATGCGAGTGACCTAGCTTTGGGTTGTGTGCTTGGACAGAAGAAAGAGGGGAAGCTACATGTCATCTACTATTCTAGTAGAGTATTGGCAGGGGCTCAACTCAATTATACAACCACAGAGAAAGAGCTACTTATAGTTGTCTATGCATGTGACAAATTTAGAGCATACTTGCTTGGTTCAAAAGTTATAGTCTGTACTGACCATGCTGCTTTGAAGTATTTATTCTCAAAGCAAGATGCCAAACCTCGCTTAATGCGCTGGATTCTGTTACTTCAAGAATTTGATTTGTCAATCAAAGATAAGAAAAGAGCTAAAAATGTAGTCGCAGATCATCTCTCTTGTCTAGAGAAAAGCAACAAGATGGAGAAAAATGGTAAGATATAGGAAGAGTTTCCTGATGAAACTTTGATGATGATGAGTAGAGTAGAAACCCCCTGGTATGCAGATTTTGCCAACTTTTTAGTTGGAGAAATTATTCCTGCAGGCTTTAGTTATCCTTAAAGGAAGAAATTCCTAAGGGATGCTAAATTGTTTGTTTGGGATGATCCATATCTCTTTAAGAGATGTAATGATGGGGTGTTTCGACGGTGCATTGCTGATTGGGAAGTAGCTAATGTTTTAGAGGAATGTCATAACACTACTTACTCAGGTCATTATGGAGCAACAAGGACTGCAGCAAGGGTATTTGAGTGTGGATTTTATTGGCCTTACATATTTACAGACGCACGTACCTATATGGAACAATGTGATCGCTGCCAGAGAATGGATAACATCTCAAAAAGAAATGAGATGCCATTATCTGGTATTTTAGAGGTTGAGCTCTTTGACGTGTGGGGATTGGACTTTATGGGACCTTTTCCCACATCATATGGCAACAAATACATCTTGGTTGGAGTTGACTATGTTTCAAAGTGGGTAGAGGCATTGGCGTCCCCTACAAATGATGCTAGAGCTGTTATCCTATTTCTTAAAAAACTCTTCTCTAGATTTAGAGTGCCACGAGCAATAATCAGTGATGGTGGATCACATTTCTGCAATAAACTATTTGAAGTCCTACTTAAAAGATATGGGGTAACTCATAAGGTGGCAACACCTTATCATCCCCAAACAAGCGGACAAGTGGAGCTTTCCAATCGAGAGCTCAAAAAGATTTTGGAAAAACATTTGGATCGGCTAGGAAAGATTGGTCGAATAAACTTGATGATGCCTTATGGGCATATCGAACGGCATTTAAAACTCCAATAGGAATGTCGCCTTACAGGATAGTTTATGGCAAAGCATGCCATCTTCCTGTGGAACTTGAGCATCATGCATTTTGGGCCATCAAGACCCTTAATTACGATTACAAAAAGGCGAGAGAATGAAGAATTCTCCAACTTTATGAGTTGGAAGAAATTCGAGATCTTGCATTCGAAAGCTCAAGGCTCTACAAGGAAAAGACAAAAAAAAAAAGACATGATGCCCATATTATCAGAAAAGATTTTAAAGAGGGTCAACGTATTCTTCTTTTTAACTCTAGATTTAAACTCTTCCCTGGAAGCTCAAATCTAAATGGAGCGGACCTTACACGATAATTAAGGTGTTCCCTTTTGGAGCACTTAATTTACAAAGTATCAAGGGGGAGGTTTTTAGAGTTAACGGCCAACGATGCAAAATCTACCTTGGGGGAGGCATCATTAACCAAATTGCAGAAGTGCAATTGGTTAATATGTTTTATAAGGCATAGACAATGAAGTAGTCAAGCTGACGACTTTAAATTAGCATGTTTAGGATTATTTTTATTTTAGTTATTTTTCACCTTTATTATTTTACTAATAGGGTTTATGTCATCTTTTACGTGCAGAAAAGAGAGAGGAAGAATGTTGTGCTCAAAGTACATAAGTTTAGTATATTTCTTAGTCAAGAACAAACTTCCAAGAGACATTTGCATCATCATTCTTAGCACAGCGAAAGAAACATTGAGGATTGAGCACCGTGACCTTTTTCATAAGATACACTCTACATAATTCATGAATACCGTGAGACCAAAAGGTGACTCGTATAGGTTTAAAGCCAAAAGGGTTGCAAGGAGAAGAACTAGTACATCATGATACACAAATTGTGAGTTGTGCATGATACAAAGGTCAGAGTTAGATCAGTAAATATAAGTTGTTCTATTTTACCTGTCAGAGGATAAAGAACAGGATGTTTTGTGTCAAGTATATATTGTTGCTTAGATTGTTAATTTCAAAGAAAATCTCTATGGACATATGTCTCGTCATTCTGAAGCAACCAAAAGAGACATTGAGACTAGAGAGATGCAAAGTGAATTTAGAAAGACATTCGAGAGGAACATCAAAGTATGCCTACAGACGAAGGATGGCGAGATTTGGGTTCTGTCACAAGTGTGGGAAGTTGGAGCACGATGGTGTTTGCAGCAAACATACTATGATTTCGCAAACTGAGAGAACTATCTTGTTGTGTCATGACCCCGTTAAGCTTCAGGCTGAAAGGGTCGCGAGACCAGGAAGTTCGTCTTGGTACGCGATTGAGGAGCTGTGTGAGCAGTGGATAGCAAAGTTGCACCTTTGACGGTGATTGCATTAGAGATAGTACTATACGCCAATCGAGTGACTGTGCTAATATGTCGTGACCTCCATAAGCTTCGAGCTGAAAAGGTCATGATAATTGACAATCTGTCAAAGTATGACCCATCAGAATGGGGTGTCTGGTTTTCAAGCTTTCCAGGAACGTAGCGTACATAAAAGCCAAAAAAATTAGAAAAATAGAAAAACAAAAAAAAAACTAGTTTATATGTACATTTGTGTGTTGTTTTCATAATTTGTAGTTTAAGTGTTTGTTAGTTAGTTGGCATTAGTAGATTGTAAATGGCAAAAGCTATTTTTCACCAAAAATGCTTTACCTGGTACACGCCAGCATAAGGTGGTGTGCGCCAGAAAATGGAAAACAAAAACCTGGCGTACGCCAGGTTTGTCTGGCGTACGCCACGTATGTCAGAATGGGAGACTATATATTCTGCTGTAGCTGATTTTTTGGTCACAATTCACAATCCACCAGACTCGAGCTTCACAGTCGTAGAATATTGAGAAAATGTGTGAGAGCTTTATTATTTTAAGTGAGGGCGTTTAGATTAGATGAGTGACTAGTTACTTTTGTAATGTCCTCGGATTGGATGGTTTAACC
>SOPF01027189.1:36126-74570 GCA_012979155.1 Hypericum perforatum | reverse complement strand
GCCAATAGGCAAAATGATTGTCATTTCGCATTGCGTCGCAAGATAATGGCTCGTTCATCTTGGTCAACTACCGAATAATTTTTGGAAGCAAGTCTGTCACGACCCAAATTCGAATTATGACAACAATCACCTGAATTTTTTTGTCGCATTAGTCCCAGTAATAACTATTATCATTTTTTGTAGCAATCTTTACGCAAATAATATATCAAAATCATTCAGACTTCAAATTACTTCAAATGTAATTGCGAGAAAGCAATAGAGAACATCAACACCTACGTTCATAGTTCATGCGCTTAGCACTAGGGACGGATGTATATGGGCCTATGTGGGGGCAATTGCTCCCACAAAAAAATTTATGAGTATATATTTAATAGAAAAAAGAGTGTCAATATTGATATTGACTAATTTGTTCCCACTATAGATTTTTTTGTTTTTTTTGTCACTTGCATGAAGTACATAAATATTTTATCTTCATAGTATAAATTTTCTAGATTTGTAACTGCTTAGCATCTTTATTAATTAAATGTAAATGTAATCTAAAGTCGACTTAAACAAGATCACTCAAAAAGGTCTCCATCATTGGTTATGAGGTCTTCGTTATTTCCCAATACCAGAATTATGATTTTGGTTAGTTTCGTTATTCAGTGAAGTTGTTCAAATTTTCACACGAGATTGAGCCAATTAATTTCTGAACTGGTTAAGGCATATATAATTATTTCTATCTAACATTTAATCTTTTCAATATGTTACTTGACAATACATGATGATAGAAATTCTGGAGCACAACAGTACTGTAGTTTGCTATGTAAATTAACAAACATATTATTCAATTTGTCATACGATCGATTGGAAGAATCCTCAAACATAACACACACAAATAACAAATTTGTCTATCCCTAAAACTGACGCAACAAAAAAGAATGAAGCCCTAATCAGAACTGGTGTCGGCCGTCATCATGGGCCAAAGAAGAAATTCTTGCAAATATCTCAGCCCCTCGTCTATGGTCAAGTAACTTAGTGCCTTAGAGTTCATTAAACCCACCACCAACTTATGCACCTTGTCGCCTCCAACTCTGTACGTACCTCGAGTACTTCAGATAAGAAACGATCTCACTCACGTCTCCGATCACCGGACGCTCCTTCGAGAATAACCCCATCGACCTACGATAGAGTTTCACCTTCCCTTTCAGATTCATCATCATAAACATCTTTTTCGCTCCCTTCAACCACACTTAACATGTGATTTTCACGTCCTCCTCGCGATCAGCATCCGCATCGAAAGGCAATTCCTCTTTGAAAGTTGGTACCAACTAGATTAACTTTAATCAGATTTTTTACGACAAAATCCTTAGGAAAATTGGTAAACTCTTTTTTTAGTGAAAATTTATAATATTTCATCGAGTACACATTTGTACGAGTTTTTATTTCAATAGGAATATTCAAACAAACAAGTAAAAGATAATCATTTTTTCAGTACCTTAAAAAGAAAAATTCATTCATCAATATTACAACAAGAAATGTGATAACCTTAAAAATTACATCACACAAAAAATATGTAACTTTATTCGGAAAAGAGAGCTTGCAATCCCTACTACAGAATGAACCTGGAGATAATTAAGTAGGGGCAAAACTGAATATACTTAAAAATAGGTAAGTGACACACGCATAGTGGAAGAAAAATTGCAAGAGACACGCTTTCAAAAAAAAAATCCTCCAAATATTTTATTATCAATTACTCATAACATTTTTGTTTAATAGTAAATTATTAGTAATCTAATCAAATAAATTATTTGTAAATAAGATAAATTGTTTAAAAATATTATGGGACTAAACCATATGAAATTTTTTAATTAATATAAAAAAAATAATTATTTCTTTTAGATTTATTTTTTGGAATGACAATATTAATAATTTGGAAGAAGGCTACAACATGAACGTACATGGTCAAACTATTTGAACGTACATGGTCAAACTATTTGAACGTACATGGCCAAACTATTTGAATATACATGATCAAACAATTTGAACATAGTTAATCAAACTATTTGAACGTATATGCCAAACTATTTGAACGTAAATGGTCAAAATATATGAACACAATTAATCATACAATTTAAATATACATGATCAAACTATTTGAACACAGTTAACCAAATCATTAGAATGTAAATGGTCAAATCATTTGAACATAGTTAACCAAATCATTTGAGCGTACATGACCAAACTATTTGAACATAGTTAACTAAATTATTCAAAAGGTTTGCTCTAATATGTTCGAATAGTTCGCTCTGATATGTTCAAATAATTCCTTCTGATATGTTCGAATGGTTTGTTATGATATAAAATTATAACTGCAGTATTTAGCAATAAATTCTACCATCAAATGATGTGTTTCTCAATGTTTTAGTGAACATAAGATTTTATTATTTTAATGACATGGACTACGAGATTATTATAATATGTTATGGTCTGGTACCAAACATACTAATCAATATGTCATCTGTTATCTCGGAAGAACCTTAAAAGACTATTCTATACCTAAAATTCACACACCATGTGTGTCGTCCTCATGGGTGAAGAAGAAACTCCTGCAAATATCTCAGCCGGTCATCTAACCAGCTCCATGTAGTCTAGCTCGCCAAACTCACCACTAATTTATGAACCTTGTCGTTTCCAGAACTGTACCAACAGTAGTTTAGATCCGACATGATGTCATTAGCATCTCCGATCTTCGGAAGCTCGCACCGTATTTAAGCTCATTAAACCCAATATCAATTTTTAGTAATTTAAGAATGATACCATTAAGATGGTTGTTTCATAACATACTTTGGAAAGAAATGGAACATACAGAGAACGTTTACACCATAGCGCAATTGATATGCCTATTCCAAAAGCGTGGCATCTAAAGCCTTAAGATACAACTATTATTTGTCTTTGCGTTCCTTAGAATTAATTTTCGTACCGCTAATATTTTGTTTGTATATATTTTGTATGTGTTTAGACTTATACTGAAGCTCGCAGTGAAATCGCAAATCTGACATACTAAAGTGTGATCCTGCTGTGTGTTTTTAAAATAAATTTTTATACCACCATACAAAAACTTAAATTTTAGACTTTGCGGACTTCTATGATATTTAGTATTGTTAGATATTCAGCACTTGAGGTTGTTCTTTAAGTTGATTTCTACTGCCTGCTGCTTGTTAACCTCTTCAATCGTCAGAGCTAGTGATTACTTATATCAAGTAAATGATGATTGATGCGCAAAATAAGATCAATGAAGAGGATAATTTGCCGATTGTTGGGACAACAAGAGAAATTTGGTAAGCTTCCAAACAAACCTCCTTAATCTTATAGAGAGTCATAATTTTTTACCTCGAACAGTGATAATAAAAATAGAAGAAAATCAACTATCTTCCCATTCTAAAGGAGTTCAATAATTTTAAACAGGCTCCGAATAATAAGAAAGATGAAGAATATATACCGCGGTCATAATCTATGCCACTTTAAACTCACGGACAGCGCAATAAAAAGAGCAGTATTGTAATTTGCTATGTAATATTAACAAACATATCATTCAATTTGTCAAATGATCGACCGCGTCCGTGATTGGATCAAGATTCCCAGAGGAGGAAGTGAAGTTCTGTTATACTTATCTTTCATTGATTGTCTGTATGAAACTAATGTCTATTGTTTTGTTTTGGTTGGGTTAGATTAATAGATCAAGATTTTTATGGTATTTTCTGTACATTTACATAATCAATGAATTGTCGATATTTATCCACGAATTTATTCTATAAATTATAAATTATCAACATATTGAATTATTTTATTGAATTCTAAAAGATCGATTAAATATAACAACTATGATTCTGTAACTCCTCGAAATTAAGGTGAATGATTTTTGACAAGTGCTGGCATCTTGCAAATAAACAAATTTAAAATATACACAATTATACCAATTATATTAGTTCAAATGGTACTTATTACAAAAAAATTAGTTCAAATGGTAAAAAATTTAGATTCATTTGAAGAAGTTTCATGTTCAAAATTTATAAATAAAAAAAATAATTTCACTAAATAAGATTCGAGAAAGTATCTTCCCACCCATTGCCGTTACACCGAATCTGGCAGTCGTGCACCTTCAGAATCCCGTGACAAAGATAATGGTCCCGAAAACGACGAGCTTATTCCCGTCGATATCTTGTATACTAACACGACTACTTTCGGTCCAACCTCACTCACGATACTGAACTTGGTTATACAGTATTAGTATATGTGTTCGTTGCTGACAAGATGTTCAAATTTTAACAAACATAATTTTGAATTGGACTTTCATTATAAAAACAAAAAATGTGAATTTAAAATAGAATGGTCTTCGAAGATGTAACGAGATTATATTAATTTTTTGGATGATACAATCTAGTTTAGCATTATTTATTGTACCTATTAATATGTTTTCGAACTGAATATTTGATATTTCTACATTTTTAATAATCATAATTCAAAAAATCTTGATGAAAAAAAAACAATTTTGAAAAAAAATGTTAATAAACACCCATTGGAAAGCCCTCCGCCACCAATTCGAAACATTTTGGACACATCCAAATTAAACGTCCTCGTGATTCTTGTGAACAGGGAACGAACCATTCTCGTCCAGAGTTTCATTATCCTCTCCCTTTGCCTTTTGAGAAAATTAGGCTAAAGTCCCTGTACTTTGGGGATTCAACCGTTTCAGTCCCTACTATTTGAAAACTACTCTTTTTGTCCCTACTGTACAAAATAACATAGACGTTTAGTCCCTAGCGAGTCAACTGCTGATGTCAGCAGTCAACATAAATTTTTTTAAGACTATTATACCCTTCTTTTAAACTTAACCCAACCCGACTTGACCGAACCTAACTCGTCCAAAAAAAAACCCAAACCTGAATCAAGTGAGATTTCCCGGTCTCGTTAGCTCCGGTGACGATAACAGTGGCATTGAAACCCTCAAGCACCCGATAAACCAAAGGCAAAACCTCCCTCTTGAAGACCACCGAATTCCCCTGGTGTTGGTGTTGGTCGTAGTAGAAATCCAACTCGTAACAGCTGCATCAGTTAACGTTAAACTCTCCAATCACATCTCATGTCTAAGATCAACCCAGAACTTAGCTATAAATTACATAAACAACAACCACCAAGCACGTAGATCAGCTAGTAGGACATTGTTATAACATATCCAGGGGGTATCTTTTTGTTGTACCCGACGACTTGAACTCGGATCTGTCCTTCAACTAAATCTAACCACTGCAACAACCACTAATCAATTCCCATCTCCCCCTAACAAAACCGAAAAGGATATAAAACCGGTCGCGGCCGGACTGGCATTCGCCGAGCTTGATCGGGACGAGGGCGTGGAGCCAGCGGAGGGCGAAGGGGACAATCGACCTGGACTGGTTTGGTAAATCTTGGGGTAGGTCTCGTAGCGGTAATGGTGGGAGTCGAGGGTTTCGAGGGAGTCGAGCTCGGTAAGGGCATCCTTGAAATGGCGTAGTTTGGCGAAGGTGAGGGTGTTAAAGACGAGGTAGGTAAGGTGGTCGTGTGGGATCGAGAGGGCCGAGTTGGATCGAGCCCAGCCAACTTTCTCCAGGATTGATTTCCGAGAGCCCTTATTCGCTAGGTCCTGGAGAAGATCCAGCTTGTGGGCGACGTCGTTTAGGGTGGTGGGAGAGAGTGGCTACGAGGGTACGGGTTCTGCTGATGTCGGCGGTTGTGGTTCCTCCGATGTTGCTTCTTCCATCGCCATCGGATAGATCTCAATCTCAACTAATCGAAACTGAATTTGAATGACTGGATTTTGAAGAACACAATCTATCGTTAAGAAGAAGAAGAAGGAGGAGGAGGAGGGGGGTTGGGTCGGTTGGGTTGGTTTGAGTTTGGTTGGGTCAATTGGGTTGGGTCAAGTCAGGTTCGATCGATTCAGGTTGGGTTAGGTTTAAAAGAAGGGTATAATAGTCTTAAAAAAATTTATGTTGACTGCTGACATCAGCGGTTGACCCGCTAGGGACTAAACGTCTATGTTATTTTGTACAGTAGGGACGAAAAGAGTAGTTTTCAAACAGTAGGAACTTAAACGGTTGAATCCCCAAAGTACAGGGACTTTAGCCTAATTTTCCCTTGCCTTTTTTATCTCAACCAGTACAAATAAGCCACTCACCTCTATCTATATAATTAAATAATCCAACGTTCTTTATGAATTATTAATTATTTTTCAATAACATTTAAGAAAAAGCAAATCATGTAGAGCATAATTGGAAATGAGAGGCAATAATTATAGAGATATCATTGTCAAATAAAACCACTAGATATTATTCCAATATCATAAAGTATTTGCAACGAGTTTTAACAATTGATAAGAGGAATAATTATCTAAAGTTTCCTGAAATTTAAAAAACACAAAAAACTAACCAAAAGAACCCCCCCAAATTACAATTAAACAGCCAGCCATGAGCCAACCAACCCAATTAATTAATTAATTAAGACGAACGACACATGATTTTTTTAATTTTATTTATTTACCCGAACCAGCAAGCTCAATGGCGGAGACCCCTTTCCTGGTTCCACTATCGTCATCATCGTACGTGTACGCGAAGCCACCGTGGCGGGTCAGATCCATACCCGCCATCTCGTCCTCGGGCGAGATCCGCAACAACTTCAGCTTGTGCAAGATATAGAACAGCGGACCCATCGTGGCGCTGACCCACCCGATTATCACCAGGATCTGGACCACGTGCGCCGCAAGTAACTTCCCTCCTCCGCCCATCAGCAGCCCGTACGGCCTCCCCACCTTGTTCGGATACACCTCGGCCACGTAACTCTCACGCGCGAACAGCGCGGTGAAGATGATCCCCCACGCGCCGCACCCCCCGTGCAGCTGGGCCGCTTCCAGCGGGTCGTCGTAGTGGAACTTCTCGGCCAGGCGGTTGCACCCGATGAGCACCAGCGCTGCCACGAACCCGCAGATGATCGCCGCCCACGGGTCGACGACCGAGCACCCGGCGGTTATCGCGGCGAACCCCCCGAGAAGCCCGTTGCAGACGTCGGTTACGTTCCAGTGGCCGGAGAGCGCGCGCTTTCCGAAGAGTGTGGTAAGGGCAGCGGTCGAACCGGCTAGGGTTGTTGTGACAGCGGTCCGACCGATTGCTGACCATTGACCGTAGAATCCGCCCGCTGCGTAGGGGGCGAGGATTTTGGTGAACGAACCGGGGTTGAACCCGTACCAGCCGAACCAGAGCATGAAGGTGCCGAGGACTACGAGCGACGCGCTGTGGCCGCGGAGCGTAACGGCCCGACCGGAATGGTCGAACCTGCCGATCCGGGGGCCCTCGATGAGGGCTCCCCAGAGTCCGGCGATGCCGCCGACCATGTGTACCACGCCGGATCCGGCGAAGTCTATGACTCCGGTCCCGAAGAGGAGGTTGTTGTCGGATTTCACCGGGCTGGCCCATCCGTCCGGGGACCAGAACCAATGGGACACAACCGGGTAGACAAAACCGGTCAGGAAAGACGAGTAGATCAAATAGGCCACGAACTGGGTCCGCTCGGCGATCGAACCGGAAGTAATCCCCGCCGCTGCTATAGCAAACGCCCACTGGTACAAAAAGAAGGAGTAGTCAAACCCGAGCGAGGCCGACGGGATGGTGTCGAGGCCGAAGAAGTGCTTCCCGATGAAGGAATTGGAGGGCGAGCCGAAGGCGAAAGCGAAGCCGAAGAGGTAGTAAAAGAGGCCGCCGGTGGCGGCGTCGAGGACGTTGGTGAGCATGATGTTCATGGTGTTCTTGGCGCGAACGGAGCCGGCGCAGAGCATGGCGAAGCCGAGCTGCATGGAGAAGACAAGGTAGGCGGAGAAGAGGAGGAAGGTGTTGTCGACGGCGAACTGGGTCGCCGTCGAAGTAGCCGCCGAGGCGTCAAAGCGGGAGCAGATGAACGCCGCCGCCCCAGAGGAGTTGGTCACGTTGGTCCCGAACAACGAAGTCAGCTCCTCCGCCGGGCAAGCCATTGTGGCGGCGTTGGGGGAGGGGGGTTGGGTTCGTTTGTATTGTGGGTTGGGGAATTTAGGAGTTTTATAATGGGAAAAGAGGAAGAGAGGAGAGAGAATTTGTGTTTGGTGGGGTTAGTGATTGAATGATGATCCTAATAAATAGAGCGTAATTTAAGGAATTGCCTTTTTCAAATTCCGAGTAATATAATAATTAGCGTGCGGTCGTGCGTGCGTTTTGACTTTTTTTGCGGTCAATTGCTATTGGGACACAGAGAATCTATCCGTGATAACTCGCAACGAAAAAAATAATAATATTAATTTGATTTCTAATATTTATAATTATAAGATGTATTTTATAATTATCATGAATGATTTCCAGAATTTATCAAGGTATGTACGAATAGAAATAAATAAGTTACATTAAAAAATATTTACATTAACCTTTAAAATTAATCGATCAAATCAAATTACCAAAGATGCACTATCTTTCAAAAGTTTACTCTTCTGATAGTCTATTTGTTAACCTTAAAAAAATCTATTTGATATTTTATGAATTTTAAATTTAGGAAATCTTTGAATGAATTTAATTCTTTTACATAAACTAATTCAAGAGTGCTCCGAGGGAAGAGTGTGAATTTAATTTTTTATTTCCATCGTTTCTGCTCTTCCAAATATGGTGTTGTTTTCGGTAAGAATTCTGAAAATGTTGTTAGTTACATTTCCAATTTTGTTTTCAAATGAAACTTTCTAATATTTACGCATTATTTATGGTTTTTATTGAAGTTAGCTCGTGACTATAGACAATATAGTAACTAAGTGTAATGCCATCCTTTCCCCCCAAAAAAAAATGCATTGCAATCGGTGTTTAATGCGTATACGTTAGTATTACCGCAAGTATCTTTATCCCCTCTCCCTAGTTTTTTGCTTTCCCGCATGTAGGTTCTATATTTTTATACCATAGAATATTCTATCATACAATAAATTGATTCATTCGAATTTGAACTTTTTAAAACTTTAAAAGATGATAATGTTAAAATTGAATAAATGCAGGAGATCGAGACCTAAATTATGATAAAAGAAGTAGCTGAAAGTGAAGAGAAGACCCCAATTGGTAAAAGAAACGGGAAACTAAAATGGAAAAAATATAGTGAGAATTTGATTTTTTTTAGATTTGATGTGTAATTACCTAGTAACTATACATTAACTTTGATTAATTAATAAATTAATTCATTAATAATAAAACACTTACTTGTCAAAGCGTGAGGCCCATAGGATCATGTTGACATTCTTTTTGTGTTAGTTGAATTTCGATCACGTTATATCAGACACTTAAATAATTTTCACAAGATTTTCTTAATAAAAATCTGATCAAAATTTCTTTCCTATTAAGTTTCTTTTATGACAAAGTTATATTTTAGTTCAGTCAGATTTTTTTCTTTTATAGGAAATTCACCCGCTGACTAGGTGTCAAGTGGCACGTCACGTGTCTGTCACGTGGTAGAACTATCTATAATTCTGTCATGTAGCAGCTCGCCGTGGCGTTGTCAGTTCCTACGATAATTACGTCAACGCCACATCAACGTTGACATATGTGCACCTTAGAAAATTTGTTAGCACTGTGCCACGCTGACGCGACACTCACTGACGTGGCCCTGGGCTTGTCAACCCACGTTGACCGGCTCAGTTTTGCCGAGCAAATTGGCCTGGGTCTAATTATAAATCACAATAATGATTGTAATTGTGTCCTAGTTCCAACATTTTTTTGTCACTATAGTAACTAAGATACAAGAGAAACTCAAATTTTTTTCTCCGGTCTTTTCAAAACAGAATAAAATGAAAAAATTTACTGTGTCGCGTTTTAAAAAAAAATCTTTTGTAAACATTCATTTAGTAAACAAAATAAAGATGCTTAACAGAAATGAAAGAAGAAGAAAATAAGAACCTGGTCCCGAGCATCAACCATTTGTGATGATTGTGTAATGCGTTGCAACATGGAATAAATCTTCCTTGCGGTTCTATGATTAGAACTTGCCCATCAAGCCCTATCATGTTTCCAATATAACAACAGCCGATAGTATGAAATTCGATTTTCTTGGAAAGCTCTTCGAACTTTACGAAGGAATGAGATACAGTTAGAATGGGACTGGATTTGTTGAGGAGACTTTATGAGTCCCCATATGGTGACTAGGGTAATTTGGTAAAATTTTATTAAACTACTACCTTTTTTGAATTGGTTGATTTCTCTCTCCTATTAATTAACCTCCTACCTAATTAGTCAATAAATCAATAAATTAATAAATCAGTAAACTAATAAACCAATAAATCAATAAACTAGTATCAATAAATCAATAAATCAATAAACTAATAAATCAATAAATCAATAAATCAATAAAAAATCAATAAACCAGTATCAATAAACTAATAAACCAATAAACCAATAAATCAATAAACTAACAAACCAATAAATCAATAAACTAATAAATCAATAAATCAGTATCAATAAACCAATAAATCAATAAACCAGTAAACCAATAAACTAATAAATCAATAAATCAATAAACCAGTATCAATAAATCAATAAATCAATAAACTAACAAACCAATAAATCAATAAACTAATAAATCAATAAACCAGTATCAATAAACCAATAAATCAATAAACCAATAAACCAATAAACCAATAAATCAATAAATCAATAAACTAATAAATCAATAAACTAAAAAATCAATAAACCAGTATCAATAAACTAATAAACCAATAAATTAATAAATTAATAAACTAACAAACTAATAAATCAATTAACTAATAAATTAATAAACCAGTATCAATAAACCAATAAATCAATAAACTAATAAACTAATAAAAGATAAGTCGATATTGTGAAAATGGAGGTATTAAATATCTCGGGATTTATTTAAAAAGAGGAGGTATTAAATGTCTCAATTTTTACGGAAAAGAATATCAAAGGTTAGTGTTTAAATTTAAATTTTACTTAAAAAGAGGGATATTTATGATAATGGGACTAAAAAGAAAGAATGCATTAAATACTTGAGTTTTTTAATATTGATAAACAAAGAAAAAAGAGGAAGTCATTAATTGTTTGACTTTTTAGGTTTGGGTAATAGGTCAAAAATGCCCCTTGAGTTATTTACACCATTAGATCAGAATATTTTTAAAAAGATGCTAATCAGATGGTCTAGATTTGAGTCCCCATATGGGGATACTCCCTATAAAGTCCCCATAGAATCCAATTTCAGTTAGAATAGCTACCCGTACATAGAACCTAACAATATCGATTTTTGAAGTCATCACTCGTGAAAAATCATGAAAACCAAAGAATAAAAAAAATTCTTATATAAAAAAAATAGATGCGACTTGGTTACTTCGATATCATAACACACTTACAAAAAAAAGCCATAACACAACGGTTCCCCAAGCCTACCTTGAATAGGGGCACATGCACTCCGAGGAGGCGTCAGTGTGACACAATTTCAACCGCTGCCAGTCCGAGACACCCTATCGACCAATCACATTCTCACACGATGTCTGTCTTTCTTTCTTTTTTTTTTTGGAAACGAGGGGCAAGCCCCTTAGTATATTAATATGATAGTCACTTACAATCTACTCAGTGCAAAATTTTCTTCGACCTCTTGTGAGATTTTGATCGTCGACCTCATCAAATTCTTACCACAAAAAACCGAATGGAAAAAATCTGTGAAAGGAGAAAATACCTATATCCCTCCTTGATGTTTGTCTTTCTTTAGTTTCTAGTTAACAATGTGATATGGAAATACCACTTTGGAAACGGCCCTCTTTGAAAAACCAAAGTTAGGTTATAATTTTAGATATTAATTTTTCATTCATCTGAAATTGAATTTCAAAAAATAAATATACAAGAATTACGTGCGCGAAACATAGATTCCAAAGTTGCTACCTAATTTGATTTGTATCAAAATGGAACCATTTATTAAAATGGCGCAATGTTCCTAATTTCCAACAATAGCCAATTCCAGTAAACCCATAAATGGCTAACAAACTCTTCGTTATGTAAATATTGCATCTGGAATACTAAAGTGACCGGGTCGGGTTATCAAGAAAATTGCTAATATTTATGAACTATCATGTAAGAATTTCAAAACCTACCTAATGCATGGTGCATAATACCATCTACAAAGACTGGCTTTTGAGACATAGCTACAACATCTATAAGAAGCAAGGTGAAAGAAAGCAAAGATTTCTTCGTTTTTGAAAGTGGGGGACTCGGCTGAATGAACCTGAAATGCGACTCTACTCTTCCTTTCAACCTCTTCTTCAGGTTCGGCTTCTGATCGTGCAAACCTGAAACCGAAAACACGTCTACGGTGACATCACGACAACGAGCAACCAGGCTGGGCCAATACAATGACAAATTGGACAAAGTAGAGTTGGGATTTCTTACAGCTACCTCGTGGCCTGAACTTCCAAGTGCTTGAAGAGGCTCCATGCCATCCTGACCAATCACCAACAGTTTCCTCCGTTTATTGTCACCTGAATTTGCGCCAACGCCAAGTTTCTGCCGACTTAGCTCTTCGAGTTGGTGTTGCAGAAGCGGTGAGATGCCAGCCTGGAGAAGTACACACCATGGCAATGGTCATTGAGATATTATATACCGACTCAGTAGGTTGCAGCACCGAGACGACAATTTCCAAACAGTATGCCAGATGAATTAAGCGACAGAGATGACATTTTTTCCATAGTTGGACTTGGACCACATCACAGAAAACAAATATATTGTTTCATTACATATAAAAGCATGCGATAGATACGTGGTGGCATATTCATGTCTAATATAAAAGTCAATAGAATTTCTCATAGCCTCTAATTTACAAAGTCATCTTATTGAAACATTGCACCAGGAAACTTGGGGATTGAACACACTAATATGGAAACACATGATGCTTTAACGGGAAAGAGAGTAGAATGATAGTGAGGATTTACTCATTATTACATCAAGTGGGAACCTTAATCCACCTTTTATAGAGTTATTTGACGGGCAAGAGATAATCGCAAGTTCTAACAAAAGGAAATCTCTGGAAACAATCCTGTCAAATGAACGAGTGAATTAAAATAACCACAACTACAAAGATTGCAAGTTTTAGCAAAAGGAACTGATTATTTTCAAACCTCATACTGATTTCTTAAAATTCTAGTCCTCCTAAAAAAGATAGTGGTTATTTTGGACGAAAATCTCCACCCATAGGCTAACAATGCCCTTTACTAGTGTCAGTACCTTAGAGAATGACTTGCGCACTTCTCGTTTGAAAGAAAACGATCCATTGACTGCATCAACACCAAAACAGGCATGGACCTTTACAAAAATGAAAAAAAGAAGGCCGATATTAAATCAAAACAATGCAGCCAATGAGCTGCATGAGGCAATTCCTCTTCCGTGAACGATCAGTTAGAATGTGTTTTTTGGTACTTAGAATTTAAGAAGAGATGCAAGTAAAAAACGGAATTTAGAATGTGTTTTTCGCCAAATCAGTTACAGCCTGTTTAGAAACATAAAAAATAAGGAAAAAGAATTCCTTTCTTGAGTTTTAAAAAATTGATTGTGTTTGAAACCATTTTTGGTAAGGAAAGGAATTCTTTTCGAGCCTCAAACTCTTGATTTTAATTCATTTTAAAAGAGGTCGGAATTACTGGGACCAAAACAAAATTGTGCATAAAATACCAATTGTATACCTGCCAAAAATGAAAATTACCAACTTTTTCTCCCTTCTCTCTCGACAATCTCCATTTTGACTCTCCCTTTTTCTTCCTAACTCCAAATTTCTCTGGATGATAACATGGAGCTGACCTCCGGCGACATGGAGCTAACCTCTGACGACTCACTACTCCGGCAATAGGTGGCTTATCTCCGACAACTGTCAGATGTAAGTTTAGGACTTTGGGTGTTAAGGGCTTTGGATTTTAGGGCTGTAAGGGCTTTGGGTTTTAGGGATGTTGATTTTAGGGATGTTGGTTTTCTTACTGATGCTTGTTGGAAAATTGAATGCCAGAATGTTTTTTGGAGTATGATATGGTCATTTTGTTTGTCGTTTTGTCATGGAGGTTTTTGCGTTACAACTTCCGGGTGACACAAAATAGTTTTTTCAGTAGTCTCTCATTGTCATAATTGTCGACGATCCTGTTTCGGTAACTTCGCTGTCGGGAACAGCTGTCGTTCGCAAAATTGGTCGATACACTTTGTCGCCAGCTTCGATACTTGTTTCACGAGCAGCAGCTTCGAAATTGGTGTACATGTATTCTTAATGGTTATTCTAATTGTCTTTGATTCTTCATGTTGCATATCTCTTTTTGTCTCTTGACAGAAAGAAACCAAATAGAATATCATCTTCTTTGTTCCCCTTTTTCTTTATCTTTTCCTTTTCTACACACGGACACGGCATATATTAATAGCATTGAGCTCTGCCGATACATTACACGGCATATATCTCTCAGTTTCGATAAATACATTGTTGTTGGAATGTAAAAGAAACTCAGATTGTTGTTGACATCTTGTTTTACCATTCATTCTGTGTTTTCCTTTTCTATACATTACGTTGACCTGTTGGCTATTCCATACTAATCTTGTCTGATTGCAGCTGAGGTTTAGGGAGCTTATCAGATTAAAGCCACAAGTTCTGCGTTGGCGCTACTACCATCAGCAAGTTTTTTAACAGTGATTCAGGTTTGATCTTTTAGTTTACTGACACCATAATGACTCCTCAGTTTCATGTCCACTTTCAATTTCTAATTTGTTTCAATTTCAGCTATGTAAAAATGGCATATATTGTTTCAATTTAACAGTGATGTTGAAGGTGCAGGAGAATGTGAGAATGAAGGGAAGGGTTATA
The DNA here is from genome assembly GCA_012979155.1 of Hypericum perforatum. Taxonomy (NCBI): domain Eukaryota; kingdom Viridiplantae; phylum Streptophyta; class Magnoliopsida; order Malpighiales; family Hypericaceae; genus Hypericum; species Hypericum perforatum. The sequence continues at coordinate 59,675 of SOPF01027189.1, read as the reverse complement.
TGCGTTGGACCGCAGAAATGGACAAGTTCATGTTTGATTCTAACTATTGTAGGAGATAAGATGGATGAACTGCATCTGATTTTAATTTCAGTTTTAGTTGCATTGGAAGGCTATTATTTAGTGTTAGATAGTATGGATCATTGAACTATAGTAAGCGATGGTCGTGAAGATATTATAGAAAGAGAGCTGATCCAACCTGCAAAAAGAAGAAGGAAACTTGCGCATGTACGAATTGATGGATGAACAGATTTATCGTAAGAATCTGGACAAGTCCCCGGGTGCATTTAGAACCCTTTGCGAGTTCAATTATTTGATAAACTGTTCTTGTTTTGCAACTTTGTGAAAAATGGCTGGCGTTAGTGAAACTAAAGATAGAGCAAGTGAGAATGAAGGTGCTGGTAAATGTGAGAATGAAGGGAAGGTTTATATTTGGTGAACTGGTGACATGGATAGGGCCATGCTAGAAGTTTTAGAAGAACAAAAGATGAAGGGACAGAAGAATGACAGGAATTTCACCGGCAATGCATATGCCATACTTTGTGATGCTTTGAAAAAGTAATTCAAAGCTAACCCAGGACAAGCTACAGAATAGATTAAAGACATTGAAGAAAGACTTGGGTTTGGCGCTTGATCTGATTACGCAAAAGAGTGGTTTCACTTGGGACTGATTACGCAAAAGAGTGGTTTCACTTGGGACGATATGAAGAAGAAGATTGTAGCATCAAATGTTTTGTGGGTGAATGTTGTAAAGGTATGATTTGTGGTTGGTTGAAGGATGATTTGTGGGTGAAATGATTCTTTAGTTTTGCATACTTCTATGGATTTTGTAATTAACATTGTTGATGCAATTTAACAGTTATAAATACTATTGTTACGTACTGTAAATTTACATTCTCGGGGGTTTTTTTTTTCAAGTTGTTTGGTTTTGCATAGTAGAAAATTTTTCTGTAAAGAATAAGCAGAGTTTATAAGATGTTTGACTTTTCTTAGGATGTATCTTGTTGATCACTATTTCTTAAACTTTTGGACAATCTGAAGTGTTCATCAAAGGTTTGAAGAAGTGAAGTGAGGGTATTTTGTTCCTTATTATATTTGAAGGGTATTATTGTAACAAAATTAAATCAATTCTTAAGTTAAAATTTTAGTTCCAAATAAGAAAATAGGAAAGTAATTCCTTCAAATTTCCATTATTAATAATTCAAAACCCAAAATGTCTATGCACTTGCAAAGAAAACGACATGTCTGATCAAACAAGACAATTATCATCTTTCATGAGTCAGGGTAATACATTAAAAAATGTAAACATGTGCGGCAACCAACTCATAGTAAAGTAACCGACTACAGATCTTCAATTCAAGAGATAACACAATTATTCGACTTTCGTTGGTAGAAGTAGAACAAGCACGTGCAATGAAGCAATTCTCATGAAACATAGTTTATCTAAATCCAAATTAGATCCAATCAAATTTAAAATATTTATATAAATCCCTATAAATCATAAGGTAAGAGTAGATGACACACAAATATTTTTTTAAAAAAAAAAATTAGGACTAAAATAAAAAAATTATTAATATCACAAAACACAAAAAATACATTTGTGTTCCTGACATAAGAACTATATCGATATTATATAAAAGATTATATATTAGTATCATAACAAGAAATGTCAGCTAAATTCCTCCTAGTTCCATAAGTTCTGAAATTATTTGTTTTCACTCCCGATATTTCAAGAACAGACAAAAAATCGGAAATCTCAAAGCTCCATCCCAACCACCAAAATGTGACGAAAACCACCCTCTACTTCAAATGCCTCCTCCCCTCCTCTCCAAGCACACCTCATCTCTCTTCCACCACCTCCTCCTCTCCACCCCAACACCACTCAAACTCCGACCAAACCCAACCCACCTCAGAATGTCTATGTCCTCCTCCGCCTCCTCCGGTCCCCGCTTACGTGGCGTGGTCTTCGACATGGACGGAACCCTCACCGTCCCCGCCATCGACTTCCCGGCGATGTACCGCGCCGTGCTGGGTCCCGAAGAGTACCTCAGGCTCAGGGCCCAGAACCCTTCCGGCATCGACATCCTTCACTTGATCGAGGACTGGGGACCCGACAGGCAGCGCCGCGCGTACGAGGTTATTGCTGATTTCGAGAAGCAGGGCGTCGACCGCCTCCAAATCATGCCCGGTTTGTGTTCGTTTGTTTGTTTTTCCTCGGTGGGTTTTTGGTTTGGTTGGTGAAAGGAAAGGTGTTAACTTTGGCGGTTTGGGGGTTCCGATTTTAGTGCAGGTGCTGCTGAGCTGTGTGGGTTTCTCGACTCCAGGAACATTAGGTTCGTTCCTCTGTCTCGGGTTTTCGGTTGCTTTTGTTTTCGTGGAACTGGGTGAATTGGAGTGTGTTTTGATGGCTTGTTTGGTTTTTTGGGTGTAGGAGGGGGTTGATCACGCGCAATGTGAAGGCTTCTGTTGACATTTTCCACGAGAGATTCGGGGTGAGCCTTGATTCATGACGTGCCTCTCTTCTTCTGCGTTTGTTTCTGCTGATGATTCACATTGCTTGCTTGAATGGTTGGTTAGAACTATCTGTACTATACACTAGAATCTGAGCAACCCCAGTGTTGAAATATAAAGTTTAACTACTAGGAAAATTTTCAAAACTTTCACCACACTATCATAATTAGTAAATTGACTTACAGTATGTAAGCTCGCTTCTCGGATTCATAAATAATCAGTCTGATAGCAGTCATTCGCTAGCCTTTGGGCTTTTTCTGCTCTAAAAAACGAGCTCATAAGGTTTACTAGACGCTCATGCAAACTTCATTCTTCAGCATAGGAATGATCCCATGGGAGAATTTACTTTCAAAGTTACGCAGATCTTTGGTTAATCATCCATCCTTTGATTAATGACTACACACAGAAGTATGTTGATGTTGTCACTTGCAGCTAAGATCCTTACTTTTCTGCATTCAAGAATGAAAGACTTTGTAAGTCAAATGATTTCTGCTGTCTCAAAGTAATGTTTGATCCAATGTGAATCTTTTGCTCTTTATTTTTGGCCTTATGATATGGAAGGGGAAATGATTCTGACAGATATAATGTGCCAATACAAGAAACTCCGAAAAGTATCATTGAGATCAGTCTTGGGGATAAGGTTATTTCAAAAAGGCTTTTGACTTTTCCTGCTAAGACATCAGATCACCAATGAAACACATGTCTACATTGAAAATGTTAAGCTGTGTTTCACTGTCCTATTTCAGGGCTGACATACTTGTAGTTGTGTGTATGTGTAACGTGAGCACAATGTCGTTTTGCCAAATACGGGCACGATGTACTTTTCTTAATGTAGGTCTTTGCTAAACTATGTGACGTTATTCATGTAGTATACTTTCTGTTTCAGATGGTTTTTTCTCCTGCATTGAGTAGGGAGTTTCGCCCATGTAAACCAGATCCAGCTCCTTTGCTCCATATTTGTTCAGCTTGGGAAGTTCAGCCAAATGAAGTGATTATGGTTGGAGATAGTCTGAAAGATGATGTAAGTTCCTATTCTCTATCACATTCAATACGATATCAGCTTCCCTTCTATTGCTGCGTAATGATGTAGAGAAATGCATAATATACTTTCTTGTATAAGACAGTTGAACATTCTTTCTCACTTTCTCTAGCAAAGTACTAAGCCAAAACACGGTGAAAACCTCTATGCGATGTTGCAGGTGGCATGCGGGAAGCGAGCAGGGACGTTTACGTGCCTGCTGGATGAAACGGGGAGGTACGGTCCTCCCGACTTTGAGGAGTTAGACCTGAGGCCAGACTTCAAGGTGTCATCCTTGGCTGAGGTTTATACCCTCTTGGAGACAAACTTCCATTTTGTGGGATGATTATTAAGAACGGCAAGGGAATTTCGTTGCTGTTGTAACGGAGAGGGTGTTGGTTCAATCCTCCCATTTAGATTCTGAGGTTTAGTGATCCTGTAATTTGAAGAATGGGCAATTCATTTCGGAGGCCAAGCATTGGCAATAATGGAACATAAAAGACTTCCAAAAAAAAAATTAGCAATATTTTTTTGACATTATTACATTGTTTCAAAATGTTCAATCAAGTGACAAAGATTTATCTAATTTTACACTCACCTACTTGAATAATATTTGATATAAATATTCTCAAGCATAAATCTTTTTTAAATAAATAAAGAAAAACATGAGAACAGTAAAATAGGGGAAGACAGACATTTTATATAGACAAATTATCTTCACGACTATATAGTTTTTAAACTCTTACTTTTGTCTTTTACTTTAATAAAAATAGAGTTTTCAGATCATTGATTCTGGGTAAATATTATATGTAAGGATCAAATTGCTCTTAAGTTAAAAAAACATAAAACTCATTTTTTTCAACCTTACCACATCATGAAAAACTCATAAAAACACCCAATTAAACAGATCAAGAACACCCAATTTTTTTTTTTTGGTGTAAAAAGAACACCCAATTAACTACACACCAATAATATATCAATTAACACACGTGGAACACATTGAAGTACATTTCAATTAAATTCAAAGAACACCCAATCAACTAGACATTCAAGTCCACGACTTTCTCCTACTCCCTCACATCTGGATCTGGTCTCATGTCCCTATCATTGTCTGTCTTTTTTCTTGTCGTCAGTCTAGGTAAGACAACTGAGCGTCGTGTGGGTTTTATGAGGATCATTTTGAGATCAATATCATCTTTAACTGAGGACATAACCAATTATAGACGTCGAAGCAGAGGAAGTTGCAGCAACGGTGAAAAAGGTAACTTATCGGTGTCGGTGGTTCGCCTCGAAGGAGGTAGTTCTCTAGGTTATTAAGCTCATCAATCCGAAATTTTATGTAGACTCCCTTGTTTTAGATGCTATTTTGTGGAGCTTATCCTACATCAAAGACCTATTCGATCGAGAAAGAGAGAGACGCATTTAAAATTTAAACAATAAATTTTAAAGAAAGTGGATATTTTATGTTTATGATGGAGGGACATTTAAAATTGGAGTTTTTTTCTAGAAATTTAGATGATGGACTGGAATTTGCTAGAATTTAGGACAATTATTTTTGGTTGTTTAATTTGTTTGGTTTGTATTAATGTTCTTAACTATACTCATGGTGTTTTTGATGTTTTTTTTTTATAAGTAGACACCACAATTAAAACACCCCAATATTTATACCCAAGCCAAGGTTTGAACCTTGGACCTCCATTGAGGAGGCAACACCATATACCACTAGACCAAATGGTCACGGGTAAGTGTTTTTGATGTTTTAAGATTGAATAAGATGTTTTTTTTATCAAGGACAATTTGGTTCTTATACATAAAATTTATCTAAATTTTTTTTCCGACTACGAAGTTGGGGACCTGAAATTTTGATATATTTAGAAATGAAGAATGAAAACAAGAATTTAAAAACTACAAGATCTCTACTCGTGAGAGTAATTTGCCATTTTATAAATTTAATATTATTTTTAATTATTAAAAATTGTCTATTTCTCAAAATCAAATATTCTTCCTGATTATAGTAAAAGATTTGCAAAAGTAGGACTCAAATTAACTTTTTTAAACCATAAAGATTTATCTGGGAACTAGCCAAACCACAGGGCACTAAAGTGAACTTTTCCATATTTTTTTGTACTTTACCAATTAAAAAAACCATATTTTCCAATGTCGCCCACCGTGGGGCTCGAACCCACGACCACAAGGTTAAGAGCCTTGCGCTCTACCAACTGAGCTAGACGGGCCTAGTTGATTATTTTTAATTTATTTATTAAGTATACTGTTTTTTGTCTGCCATAACTAAGATTGCCTTTTCCTGAACCGATCGTCTAATGTAGGATTAATGATTTAGTTAATGAGACAGATCATCACCATACTAATTGTTTAAAATGAGATTAGGGATTTTAATGGAGCAAGATTGGGTAAAATCTGCTATCATATAATTTACTATCGTTTGGAGCTGCCATAATTGATACACTTTCAAGAATTCTTTTCTTTAAATAGAATTTTCAATGTTAATACGTACAAATAGAATGGCATATCAATATTTTACATTAAAAACTACAAATTCCGCCATATTCAACATTAGATTGGTAATACTTTTTTGCACCCAAAAGAGAAAACAATGAAAATTAAAAATTGTCCGCGACGTGTGGCTGCGCATCGAACAGACAAGGAACACATGATTCCCCGAACCCATCGGCCACAAGAACCAATCACACATTGAAACATTTCCTGTCCTATTATTTCAAGGACCAACAATTTCTAAATTACTCCACATCCGCTGGAACATTCCTACTACTAGTGTTTTTTTCTTGCAGGTACCCACCAATCCAACAAAACCCTAGTTCCTACACACTTCTAGATTCCTCCTCTCCCTTCAAATAATTTCCAAATTCTTTATTTCCACTTTCACCACCTCACCAAGTTGGTGTCTTTGTCTCAAAGCCCATTCACCTCCCTCCATATGCTTAGTCTGGAGTTACATCAGACAAAAGTCTCTAACTTTGTTTTTGGTCAAACCGAAAACAATTTAAAGAAACTACCTTTTCTGAAAGGAATATGCTTTTATCACCACTTGGGTTCAAGAACCCAGCTGTAACAATTACTTGTAAATGTGAAAGGCTCGTGTCTCCTTCAAGTTTGGTTCATTTCAAGTCGAGGCCAATTCTCTGCTCCCTTAACAATCACCACCACAATACCATCGACAAACCTTCTAGACCCAGTAAAGCTATTATCTTGGGACCTAGCTCGATAAGCCCAGGTGAGGTTTTTCCCAAGAGAAGGCAGAGGAGCGAGGAAAGGAAAGGTTTTGGCCAAAGCCAAGAAATGATGGGGGTTTGTGGGTTTGGGTATTGGGTTCAGGGGTTTAGGTGCTTTTCATGGCTGGCTCTTAACTTCCACATGGCTCATAACCTCAACCTCAACCCATCGACTCTGCAGCTGGTCCAGAATTTTGGTAACCTTCCAATGGTTGCCAAGCCTCTTTATGGAATCCTATCTGATGCCGTTTCCATCGGTGGCTCCCACAGGATCCCTTATATTCTCATCGGAGGTAAAGGTTTCGATTTCTTCGAAAAGTGTTAAATAATTTGATTATTAGACTAGTTTCTCATTATGTGAGTGAGTGAGGACAATCTATGTTGCAGATGGTTCGTATTGGTCTCAAAAGACAATCAGTCTAATCAAGTGACGTTACAGAAATTGTTAGAAATTAGTACATTATGAGGCTTTTTGAATGGAAGAGCTAATCATCTACTGAACTGACCTTATCTAATGCTGGAAGACTTATGTGCACGGATACTGACATAAGTTACTGTCCGAAGTTTTTCTGCAGGTTATGTCATGGGGGCCATTGGCACTTACCCGAGTTGCACAAGGAGCCCTTCCTGCACTCGTGGGATGTATTCTCCTGGGTAATCTTGGCGCGTCGATCACAGAAGTCGCTAACGATGCTCTGGTCGCAGAGTATGGACAAAGACAGAGGATAGGAGGTCTCCAATCTTATGCGTTTATGGCTTCAGCTGCTGGAGGAATCCTTGGGAACCTGTTAGGCGGGTTGTGCCTAGCTTCTGTACCTCCGAAAACCATGTTTCTCGCATTCGCAGTTCTTTTGTCTATCCAGTTCGCCATTTCGTCAGCAGCTCGAGAAGATTCTCTTGGATTATCTCCGATTTCTGATCACCATCTGGCAAGAAGGTCCATTTTGGAAAATATAAAGATTCAGCTGAGTGACCTTAAGATGGCTTTGAGTGACAACAGCATATCGCGTCCGCTTAGTTGGAGTGTTGCTTCGGTTGCAATGGTACCGCTCCTATCAGGTTCGGTCTTTTGTTACCAAACACAACGCTTGCATCTCGATCCTTCAATTATTGGAATGTCACGGGTGATTAGTCAGTCGGTGCTGCTTTCGTTGACTGTTCTTTACGACCGATTCTTGAAGGAGATCCCCATGAGGAAATTGGTTGGCACAGTTCAGATTTTGTATGCCTTTTCTCTTCTCCTTGACTTTGTTCTAGTGAGGCAGATAAATCTTAGGCTGGGAATCTCCAATGAGGTATTTGCCCTGTGCTTTTCGGGCTTAGCAGAAACATTCGCGCAGTTCAAGCTCCTTCCGTTTTCGGTGCTACTAGCGAGCTTATGCCCGCAAGGATGCGAAGGATCTCTTACGTCTTTCATGGCATCAGCATTATGTCTGTCGTCCATAGTCAGCGGGTTTCTGGGAGTTGGATTGGCTTCTTTGATGGGAATAACATCTGAAAATTACTCGGCCCTTCCTATCGGTATTCTTATCCAGTTTGTGGCAGCATTGTTGCCTTTACGCTGGATACTTAATGTGCCAACTTCGCCTCCGTCTGTTGTTACGGAACGAAAGAGAGGTACGAGTATGAAAACAAGGAAACATAGAAGAGTCGGAAGAGCTGCTTTGAGCAATGTTTATAGTTACCGACAGGACCGAGATTTTGGGGGTAGGTAACTGGTTCAGGACAGGGGAATTCTTAGAAATTACTGCAATAGGCAATTCTGTTTCTCAAGCAAGAGTTTCTGTTGAAGTTGTTTGTTCCAGTTTTTAAGTTTTTACCTGCGAAGGAATGAATATATATCACACCATCTATCTGTTTTACCTTCATTGGGATAGCATTATGAGATCCTTCATTAATGATCCAAGCATCTGATTGTATGTATAAACTGTAATGTGACTATCGTCGGTCACATGATAGTCGGAGGACTCGTTCTTGATGATTTGGCTGCTTTTGAATAGTTTTTCTTTTTATGTTTTGTACATTGGCACTTTTTTCTCTTTATTTAGGAATTTGGCCCTATTTTTTTCAACAACAAAAAAAAAAACCTGTAATGTGACTGCTTCATTTGCCCAAAATCAATGAATTCCGAGATCGAACCTATGTATTAATTCAAGATTCATACAAACAAGAGACTCGAATCAGTAAATGAACCCGATCTCAAACTTTGTATATCTCCAATAACTATAAGCCCAACAACCTTCTCATACGCTTCCAGAATCCACAAACCCCGCAAAAACAATCCATGACTTCTCACAGGCAATTTTCCATTATTTTTGGGTACTTAAAATTTCATAATTTAGACTCAATCAACTAAATTAAATATTTATCGGAAAATTTATGGGCATTGTTATATTTGTCACTTGTTCACGAATTTCGTAGAAAGATGCTGAAATAGGGAATTGTTATATTTAAGCAAAATGGGACCAACTTATGATGGTTATATGAATAGTAGTATATCGTATCAAAATTAGCAAATTAAGGGGCGTTTTATTCTATAAGGTCATTTATAACAAAATTGGAACAAAAATGAATTCCAACTGAAATAAATAAAAGTTGAAATCCTAATTGACCTGGTTTAGTAAAAACTAAAAAAGCAGTGGACTGTTTTGAAATAACTAGATTATTATCGCGATAAATCGAGATATTCAGAAGAATTTTCAGAATATTTTTGTTGGAGTAAATAACGTGATTTGACAAATAATTGTATTACTTGAAATACTTATTCCTGAGCTAGAGAAAAAAATTAGTCATGAAATAGTAATTTGATTTAAAGTGTGTGAGCGAGTTCAGATTTCGGAAGCACCGGTAGAGCCACTCATCTTTTTCCCAAATTTAACATCTAACATATTTATTTTAACATGATAAATCAATACTTACATATATGTATACGCCAAAAAAAGAGGACCCAACTAACAATTAGACCAATTTTTTAATACTATTGTAGAAAGGTTAGATTTACCCACTAAACAAAATTTCCGGCTCAACTACTAAAGTGTACAAAAGTTACTAACTAAAAAAGCACGCTAGCTGCACCTTATATACTGTGTAAATACTGTAATCAAGTTCCTAATATCTTTACCCTGACGTTTCTGTGAAGAGTGATATTACGAAAATGTGGATTGATTATAAAAAGAGCCTGACAAAGGACAAAGTTACGTAAAGCTATATTACCAACTTTTTAGTATCGGATAATCAGTTCTTTATCCATATTTAATTCAGATTAAAATCGAAATAAATTTAAATAAGTGATAATACTTGTATTTTCTTTTTATTTTGATAGAAACGTTACATGCTTTTGTTCCAAAACTTACTAATTGAACGAGTCTCTTGTACACAGAGAGAAGGATGATAAATCTGTTTGTATCGTAATAGGGTGTAGGAATGCTTGAACGTTTATCCAACCATCAAATGTAAAAGATGATAATGGTTTTTTGCTTGATTTAAGTGATAAAGGGTTAATGTGTGTGTGATATTCATAAAAATACAAATTGACTCATAGTGTATAATTAGGGAGAATAGCCACACTGGCTGCCTATGAAATTAGAGATCTCATCATAATCAAATATTCGAGAAATATAAAACTGCATTAGAAGTTATGCTGCCCCACAAGTGGGTTAATCTCAGCTTCAACGAAGCAAATGATGATCATTTGTCTTAGTTGCTGAACTTCTTAATTTTGAGCAAAATTGGAACAACTTTATTCACATGATGAGATCAACATCACAAGGCTCTACTGACTTTTTTGGAGAGCCTATTGGAATTGGATCATGACACTAGCAAAATAACTGTCTCATCACAGAACTTCTCATGAGCAAGCCTACAAGTGCTTCAATTCAGCAATAGGGCACCACTAGACTTTGCAGGCCAGCTTTGCTCGGTGCACTTGCCGCAGCGAAATTGGCGTGGACATTGTCCAAGTTCCACAAGCCATCCCAAAGAAGAGTTTCCTCGTCTGAGGCCTCTGAGACGTACGGATTCAAATTGAACAAGTCGTAGAACAGGCCGTGATCCTGATGATCGCTGCTCGTGTTCAACGACACGGGGTGAGCAGCCTCCTGCTTCATCTGAGGAACATATGGCGCCTTGTTCTCGTTGTCCAAATCGAGCAAGGACATGATCTTCTTCATGTCCATTTGGTTGAGTTGCTGCAGCTGGTACTGATGTTGCTCCTGCTGCTGGTGATGATGAAGTTGTTGCCTTTTCATGAGACGAGTCTTTGCCCTGTGAGAGCTTTCTCCAGGGAATTTGGCCTTTTTCTTGAAATGGGTTCTCCAATAGTTCTTTATCTCGTTGTCAGTTCTTCCCGGAAGGCTTCTTGCAATTGTTGACCACCTGGAATTTTTTAGCTGAATAGTTAACTAACTAGAAGGTACATGACTTGGAGTATATCATTATAATTTTTCTCTGTTCTCAGATCATGTAAATTACTAATTACCTGTTTCCCCATCTAGCATGCAATTCAAGAATGATGCTCTCTTCTTGTGGAGTTATTTGGCCTCTCTTCAAATCTGGCCTTAGATAGTTTACCCATCTCAGCCTGCAGCTCTTACCATTCCTTTTCAACCCTGCATGGGATCAACACATTTTAGCTTCATCTCTTATCAAGTAAATATGCATACGAAATAATTTTATCTACTATCATGAAACATGTGGTTTAACCCAAATTGTTGCAGAGTTATGCCATTAATTTTCTTGGTAATTTTCTAATACTAACGGTCAAATTTATGGACAACGATTAATTGAGAACTGATTATAGTGAAGTGGGTCTTTGCTATAATATTCGTTTCTTTAATGAGTAATTTGCACAATACCTGCCAGCCTGGAAACAGAATTCCATCTTCCTTCCCCGTGAACTCTGACATATTCAATGAGCAAACAATCTTCTTCAGCAGTCCAAGGTCCCTTCCTCCAACACTCTTCCAGGCTGCTACCCCAGCCAAAGTGCCCGGCTGCCATCATATCCCAAGACATATTTTATGTAATAAATGGCAGAAAAAAGGAACACTAAAATGCTTCTTCGGTTGGGTTCCTAATTATGATGTCTCATGTAGAAGTAGCTTGTCTAGTAAATTCTGTACATCTTGGACTTATGACATGATGTGTATTTATATGGACGCTGGACCGCTTTCTGAGTTCCACCAGTCAAGTTAATGTCGCTTTCAAATAATCCGTATCTTATTAGATGTGCATTATGTACTTAAAGATGTGCAAATGACCCATGTATATCAACTCTCTCAAAAGTAAATTTTATACCAAATTATATTTTGTTAATAATTAAACTCTTAATTTTTGTCAAATCATAACCAATTTGAGTTAGGCTAAATCTTCTGTGACGAAATACATAAGTTGTTCAGCACAAAAATTATTGAATAATTCGATGTATTGATTTAATGTTTCAGGTTTAATAATAAAAAGATTCTCAAGGTTATCATGGCTCAACATATAAAATTAAAATTCTTATATACGTTTTAGTTATAGCATACATTCTAAACTTTTATTACAGTGTCATACTAAATATTATGGAGGGGGGGGGATATCTAAAATGCCCCGTGAGAGCATGTGACACACAAGGGCAGTTGTACTACCCAAAAATTGTCAAGGAATTGGGTGACAAGTCCCAGGAGGATCAAATCTAGTTAGCCATACTTTTTCTCATGTTTTATTCATATTCTAGCATTCTAAAAATTTATTTTAGAGAATGTCATTCTGAGCGATATTTTATATTTATAAGATTGCGTCAATTCTCGTTAATCATACTTTGTTGATGTCCAAGACAAAAAAAAATAAAAAATAAAGAGTGGCCATATGGTTTCTCGCCACGTATGGACCTGGGCTTATGCATCTAGACACCAGGGATTAGTAGCCCAAAGCATAGGTTACGGACTTTAGGATAAAAAAAATTTAATTGGGAGTGGTGGGAATTCTTTTAACTTGAAAACCACTGCCAAACCAATGGATTCTCACCATGTGTGTGATTTGCTTACTGTTTAAAGGAGATCGATACAGCTAATACCCATTAAATATTTACTTAATTAAATGCTGGACGCCATTTCGGGTATTTGAGCCATTATTATATTGTGTACTTATTTGCTTTGGTACGTCATCTCTAAGACAGGTGTTGGGTCCGGAGACTGAAATTCTGGAAGCAAATGGAACTCAATGATATAAAAATTAAAGAAAAAAATATCGTATTTTGATTAATTTTTGGAGATTCTTGACGTTTCATATTTCTGCCTTTCAATTTGTATACATTCAGTACTTTGTATAATCATTGGGGAATTTTTTCAGTCTAATTATTGAGAATCGAATGTACTTCGATTCTATTTTGAACGACTATTTATCCAATAATATTTATCATTAACATTTTGCTTGCTGTAATTACTGATGCTAATTAGCTACGATAAGGAATTCATCTTACGTAAACAAGAAGCACACGTGGCACGACGATCGTCCGATGTTTTATGCGGAGATTATCCTCCAGCTTCACGTCTCGATACATAACTACATATTGCGTCGCAAAATGTGGCCCCACTAACACTTAAAAGAAGAGACGCACCGGCGTCTCCTCCCTATTTTTGGAATGGGCGTGTGAGTTTCACGCGCGGCAGAGAAAACATTGTTGGGGATTGATGTTCACGGACAAATACCTATTTCGAATCGTCTAGTTCACATACGTATTTGACTGTCTTTTTTATTTTTTTTTATAAGTAAAATAATATTATTTGTTCAAATTAATATTTTTAAAATGTTTGTGTTGGAAAAAAAATGTAGAATTATCTAAACTTTTAAAAATTAAATAATATGCAAAATAATTATTGTTCTTAAAATTGATTTGATTAAGGATATTTAGCAAAAATCTGAAGATCGTACTTAATTTTTATCTACATTATCCACACTTGTATTTATCAGTTTGCATTTTTTCTGTAACTCAATTTATTTTTAATTGATATTTTTATTTGAAAAATTATATTTTTATATTTAAAATTAAATTTTAAATGCGAACTAAAAAAATTATATTTATGTGTATTTTAAAAAAAATTCAAATTTATGAAATAACAGTAGACAATATGTGTGGACGAGAGAGAAGTTAAAGTGAATTGAGTTGATAATGTAAATAAAATATATTATTATTTATTAGTTAGGGATGTAGTGTTGGTAGAAATTTGGGTAAAGTTGATTGTATTGACATGGATGAATAAAAAATTATTTATTTATTCCAAGGATGACGGATATTAGTGCGAATAGTCTAAACCAACATTAAATTTCATATTTGCCTATTTAAGTACATTAAAAATCCTCTAAATTGATATTAGTAAGATGAAAAAAAAGCCACTTAAGAGAGATTGTCACATAAAAAAGATCTATGTTTTTTCTTGAAAATAATAAAATCAAAATATGATTAATAAATACATAAATAATAAAAAAATATTTATCTATATTCATATTACATAAATATTGACTTATTAGGTTATTCAAAAGTTACATTCGATTAAGATATTTTCTTAAAATAATAGAATGATCGTAATAATTATTTGTAAACTATTAAAAAAAATATAATTTTTTCAAACAAATAAGTCTAATACAAAAATAATATCTTAAAATATTTTTGAATTTGTAAAATATTTAAAATATATAAATTATTAAAAAATATTATTATGCAAAAAGGGGATCTAGATTTACCACTAAATTTTGTTGAAAAAAATTTAATTATTTCACATGTTTACATTTGTCAAAATCAAAATTTTTTATTAGTTTAAATAGATAATCATTTTATAGCAGAACATTTTACAAGATTTTTCTCTAAATTTTCTTTTAATTTCAATTTTTCTTGTTGGCTGCCAAAGTAAGTTTATTAGAAAAACTAATAAAAATTACTTTAAGCGGTAATGTACAATTAAAATTTTAAAAATATTAATCTCAATTTTTTTAAAAATACATCATTGCTATAAACAGTTGATAGATTACGTCTTCGTACTTGACTATAAATATCATATATTTACCGACAAAAATTATTAAGATCTATGATTTTCTATTGCCACTTAATATAAAACATTGATGTTTTAGTTTTTCTGTAATTAAATTTTTATTTCATTGGAATATATAAACAGTTATATATTTACGATTTTGGGTGTTCACATGTTACAACTAGGGGTGAACATAAAACCGCGAAAACGCACACCGTACCGCGCCGCACTACACCACACCGCAAATTTAATAAACCGCACGGTTTACAACGGAAAAATTACCGCACCGCACTACACAGCGATAAAATAGTGCGACTTCGGTTTTTAGCACCACACCGCACCGCACCATATATATATGTATATTTTTTTGAAAGGTATATATATATATATCTCCTAAAAAAGTCTACCCTTCATGACCATATTCTTTATTGGACACCTATTTTTTCGTATTTTACTTAATTTTTTCAATTTAATTCAAATTTGTATATTATTTTATTGATTTGAGCCCGTTAAAATGGACTTGGGCCCAGTGCGGTGTAAAACCGTACACCGCAATGAGCCGCACACGCGCGGTTTATCACAAAACCGCAAACCGCGCGGTTTATTTTTTTAAAAAAAATGCAGTGCGGTATGCAGTTTTTGCCCACACCGCACCATACCGCACCGAATTCACCCCTAGTTACAACCACAAGACTCATAAAAATCATGTCGTTATAAAAGATAATAGAAAATTCACAACAGGAGAAAGGAACTCCCTAGAATTATTGATGTAAAAACTCAATTCAACACATGAACACAATCCAAATACGATCCCACCTTCGTCCCAAATTTATCATAGTGAACACAGATACAACTCTAAATCTTTCCCATTCAGATATTATATTTTTCGGACCACTTTAACAATTCTCGACCTTAAAATAAGATGGTATGGAAGATAAACTCGCGATTCAATTGAGCTCTCAAAAAATTGTGATATTACGTTGGTTCTATATTATCCAAGTTTCCAAAAGCCGCACAACTTTACAATTTCTGACAAATAATAGAAAACTCAAATTCCCAACCCCACCAATTTTACAATGCGTCATTCATGATTGATTATAATTTTTGAATTTTTTTTAGGAATGCTCCCTAAATTTGAAAGACGAGTAAAATCTGAAATCTCAAACAATTCAAAATGTACATATTTTACATGGAGATAAAATGACCGAGGGAGACATGATCATAATCAAGGTCTTATTTCTTCCTTCAATTATAATCTTCATGTTGTGATACTTGAATCCCTTGCAATCATTCTTTTGATAGTATCCCCCATAACTATCACAAAAACACAATGAAACAAAACTAAAGATTTATATATTAAAAAAGAAGCTAAAGAAAACATGCAACTAACTATTAGAGTGATGCATAAAAAGCAAAAAATAAATGAGTGTTTTTCATAAATCATCTTTAGAGCTCTCGCCCAAGCATGTGTTCACTTTAGAAGAGCTTTTGGTTGATCGATCGTACAGATCTAGAAGCAGATGTGTTCGGTTGTCCTTTTCCAAGTAGATTAGGATAAGGCTTTAGAAGATGTGGTGGGGTTACACCAACAATATTTTAGCTAATATGTTTTGTTTTGTACTTCCAGTGGGACGGAATTTTTGCGGGAGCATATCCATCGTGTCTGGAAGACTGATTATCTTTTAATTCTTAATTAGGCCTTGCAAGATACACGTTATCACAAAGGTATGTTACTGTTTTCGCCAGATATTTTCCATCAAGAATGTGATTGTTCTCTCATTTAAAATAACAGTGTGATTTTTCTCTCGCGATTGTACTATTTTAGTGTATATGGTTTTTGATATTCGTTGTTATATTTATTTGTTGGTGCAGAGCCTGAGAGTACTTGCAAGATGTGTTTGGATCGAGAGAATATCATGCAGCAAGACTGAAGCGGACAAAACAGAAGACACATGCGAGCGCAAGAGAGTTGGCGAGTGCCAGTCCACTACCGCCGGGCGTAACGGCTCTGTCGACAGCCAGCGACATGTTACAAAAACATACAGGACGATGCAATGGCAGGTGCCAACTCCGTTGGGCTCAGCCTTAATTTTTCTGTTGAGTTTGTTTATGTATTTCTAACCACATTATGATGATCGTGCTAATATGTACCAATATAATTGTTATCAACAAAGTTCAAAAGAGGTAGCAACAAGTAACTAAAAATATAAATTTGTCTGCAGAGAAGAATTCATCTCTTAAAGATTAAAGACAAAGTCTCAAATGAATAAATGCTTGAATTGAAATATTATGTCATTTATAATATCTATAATCGATGAGTTAATAATTCTTAAATAGAATTGTGGTTAAAAGAATTTTAAATAATTCAAAATATCAAATAAATTATTATATAATAATAATATAATAAAGGGTAAATTATTCTGAGGTCCCTGAGTTATGCTCGTTTTTGTAGTAGGATCCCTAGATTATTTGAATTAGATATAGGATCCCTGTTTTGTAATGGAATATTGTTATTAGGTCATTGGCTAAGGTCATCAATTCTTTTTTCATTTTTTTGTCATGTAATTGACCAAAATACCCTTAAGCCAAAAATTTAGAAAAACATCTTCTTCAATCTCAAGCCAAACAAATCGAGAACAGAACTCACGACAACATCTCCAACTTCATTGACCTCCGCACGATGGCTTAAATCAAAATTAAGAACAGAACTCGTGATCCCGGTGGACACCAATATCCCAAATACAAACCCCAAGAACCCTAACCGCGTACCTGAACTTGGCGTCCTCCTCGATACTAAGATGCGTCATCCCGATGAAGTCAACATTGATTGGGACTAGATCGAGGTTAAAGTCTGTTCCCCGATCGGGATCCAAGTAGCAAATCGCTCGACCCTGATTCACTTCTTTCAGTAGTTCCTCGAATGCGGATTTCCTTTTGTGCTTAACCCGAAGTGTGTTGTTGAAACGTGCAGAGTTTTTCTTCTATCTTTGGTCTCCTGCCACCCTTTGGCGTGCGCCAATAGTGCCTTTGGTGTGCGCCAAACGCAACTAGAAGAGCCGCGCTCCAATTTGGTCTGTCTGGCGCGCTCCAGATGTGTCTTGCGTGCGCCAATATTCTTCAGCAAGAACAATGGCGCGCGCCAATAACACCTGTCGTGCGCCAATTTTCAACGGCAGTAGCACTGAGCAAGTCCGGTTATATCGATCCTCAGGGAAACGAGTTCTAATGCATCGTACTTAGTTTACAAACTTGTTTAGGGGTATATTATGAAGATTGGTTGATTTATAACACTAACAAACTTTGAAATTAAAGATCTAGAGATTAAAACAAGGAAAAAGTCTAAGAACTTCAAAACACAAAACTAACAATCTGATTTAGCAAATTTGACTTAACAGTGAGTTTTAGAACCTTTGAAACACATGTAATCAAGCAACTCAGGTGGTTTGTTAGGTTCGTATATGATCCGAGTGTTCCATGAGCAACAAACCTACACTTTTGCGCTAGATTTGTCTAAGTTGAACATTAGCAAAACTCAAACCAACTAGATGTTCTTTCGACCCCCCTAATTGATTTAAACCAAGCTAAGAACAAATGATAATCACCACTCAGTGGACAACTAACTACTTAAGTAGATTTCTCAGTAATTAAGCATTTAGTCATCTAGTTAACTTTTCCACTAATTCCATCTCCTTTCGGTCTCAAGTTTTAGTTTTACCCCCTTGAGTCAGTTAATCACATGTTAGTTTCTAGGCCCCAAACTCACAGAATCAACTACTCACACATGCTTATAAGAAAACACAATATAAACAAAAACATACTTGACATTAATTAAAAAGAGTAAAGAGAAGAATGCTTATCAAAGATGATTAAGCTTCCTTTCTTCACCATCAATCCACAGCTGAGAGGAGAGTACCATTTTCGTGCTCCAAGTCTCTGGTCTCTCTCTCTCTCTCTAATGACAATAATGCTCATTATGAGCTAAAAACTAAAAAGTCAACTAAAACTAATCTAAAACTCCACACTAATGCCATTGTGCTCCACTAATGTCTGCCATAATCTCCCAAGTGCGTCCCTCTGAGTGCCTAGGCCCTCTATTATGTTTTCCACTCAGTTGAGTAAGTGGAATGGCCAATAATCTGTCACTGTCTGTCGTTTGCACGCGCCATTAGTGCCACTGGCGCGCGCCATATCTTCAATCAGCCGGTCGTTTGCATCCTCGAGCATCAATGGCGTGCGCCAACAACCTATGGCGCGCGCCATATCCATCAGACTTGCACCTCTTGCTTTTACGACTTCGATTCCGCCCGTGCCTTCGCGTCATCGATCACGTCTCCTCCTCAAGTCCAGGAATAAACACCTAAAATCACACAAAACACAATAAGAAAGCGTAAACACACTCAAAATCACAAAGAACAACAAAACTAAAGCAAGACGACAAGAAAACGACTAAAACATCCTAAAAAGTCTAAAAAGATCCTAAGAAATAAACACAACGAATGAGTGTTTTAGGCACTCATCACACTCCCACGCTTGAATCTTTGCTTGTCCTCAAGCAAAAACTCAAATATGGACTAAAACATAAACAAAAATCTCATGAGAACAAAAGATCACAAAATAAGGTGAAAACATGGCATGACAAGATCAAAACTTAACTTCCTTCAAAATCATCAACTTAAATCAAAATCTCATCAAAAACCTAGTTAGTTCATTAATTCAAAGCACAAAACACTACGAATTGGTAGGCATCTACACACTCAATTGTTTAAGAAAGTGTTGACTCTATGTAAAAGACACTAGAAGGTTAAACTTCCACGGATAGTAAAGTGTATCACTCATATAATGTGTATGGTCAACTTCCTATCACTCGCATACAGGTCAATATCTCAAAGCATCCTACGTCCTACTCAGCGCTACCTAAAAGTCGCAATGATTGTAAATGATCGGGGGGCTTTTTATCGGGTTGTAATGGGGCTGAAGGTCAGGGTGAGGTAAAATATATGGAAGTGGCTAAACCACCCAATCCGAGGACTCAATACATAAACTAAGAAGTCACTCGTCTAATCTAAAACAACCTCACCAAGTATAATACGTACACTCCCCAATCTCCCAATATACAAAGACCTAGAAGCCCAAGTTTTGCCTAGAAACTTTTCTTATTCAAATTCATATTCTTTTTCTTTTCTTTTTCTTTCCTTTTTCACCCCCTTTTTTTTTCTTTTTCTTGACTTTCTCTTTTCTCATTTTTTCTTTTCTTCTTTTTTTTTTCAAACATAAAATAAACTATACAAACTGAGCATATCTAGGCAGAACTCGGCTTCCCTGTCTATCCATCCTACTATCACCAATCCAACCACTGAAGCTATAATGACAAAGCTACCAACTAAACCACCCCAATACAAATTATCCTAAAAGTCCTCAGATCAGATGATTAAAGGTAAGGAAATTTGGTCAAGATTGGCTTATAATTGCTTCCTCATCTAAGATCAATAAAAAAGCTCAGCTCAAATGGTTTTACGCAAATGGTAATAAGGGATTTTGGCTCTAAGGCTCTAGGCTCAAATATCAAAGAATGCCCCGTCATCTCACAACTCCCACGCAACCAAGACCATGATAAGTACTAGTAGGATGCCTCGATTAACTAACACTAGTATGCACCTCATGAAAAATAGAGACTGGTGTCTCTGCCGTCGGCTCAAATCCTCACAAGGTACACTCAAAAACTCTCTAGTCTAGTCTACATAGTGAAACTACCTTCCTAAACAACAGAGAGTGAGATAACTACCAATTCCTAGGCTTTGTGCTCAAATTAAATTCCTAACTAAGGATTTGATAAAATTCTAAATTAAGTTGAAAAATTTTGAGGGGGGTCAAATTTTGATTAAATCATGCCATGTCTAAACCTACACAACAAACACAATAAAAACAAAACCTAGACAAACTAAACAACCTAACAAACAAACATTCCTGGAAGGAACCCTCCCCCACACTTGAATGACACATTGTCCTCAAGGTGTCTAATACACGCAATCAAAAACACAAATATCACACAAGTATAGAAAGAACAAACATGCAAGTATGCAAAAACAACGATAAGCAAACAAACACACACATTGAAATCTAAAACACAAAAGAGCAAAGAAAGTAAAATAAAATAAATAGATAAAATAAAATAATAAAAATAAAATAAAAAGGAAAAAGGAAGGAAGAGCTCCCTGTCAATCCTGATGAGGTGGTGGAGGTGGTGGTACGTCGAAACTCATGTTGGCGCCATAAACATCCATCCAATGACGCATGTACTCCATGTGGGCCCTCTGTTCGGCTTGGAAGGCTTTCTGCTCCTCTCTTTCTGCCCTCTGCTCGGCTCTCTCTCTATCGTACTCCTCGTGAAATCGTGACCAGTTTGTTTGGTTGGTCACTGCGGACTCTTGAACTTGTACCTGCAAGGAAGTAAAATGGTCACGAAGGTAATGGAGCTCACCATAAATGTCGTGCGTCGTGTAGCTCGGAGCAGCCTGACTAGGGCCTGGCTGACTAGGGTCATGCTGGCTCTGCTCCTCCTCTGAATCCGCGTCTCCTGCGTCGTCATCTACCTAAGCAGGAGGTGGAATAGGCTGTCTCAGTCGCTTCTACACAACTGGTCTATCCTGCCAATCCTTGAACCGGTACACCGTTTCTCCGTTTGCCCTTGTCTTTGTGATGAGCTTGCTATTGTTGAGCTTTTGGATATTGAGCGGCAACGGATCTACTGAAGTTCCCTCAAACTCTGAAAACTCATCAGGAAACTGGTGACGAGCAATGCGTGCAACAATATGAGCCAGATAAAGACGTGTAGGTCTACCAGTAATCATCCTCCTAAACACGTCTATGATCATCAACCAAATGCTAAATGGCTGATCATGACTCAAACAATAAAGAGCATATAACTACGGACGAAAAACCTTCGACTCCTCTCACTGCCCACTAAATGCAAGACTCATGAACCTATGAGCAAGAACAAGGCAGGGGTCCCTAATCAGCGAACTAGGTGCCTTCCCTGCCTCATAATGCTCAAACCCTGTAAGCTCGTGCCATGCCTGATGAGCAAGTCTAGGAGGTGAGAAATTCAATGATGTACCTCCGGTGGGCAAATGAAAAATTCTGTTAAACTCTTCCTCATCTAACGTAAACTGCTTATTGAACAGCCTAGCACTAAGCGTTCCGTTATTCCCAGCAATAGTCAAAGTGCTAAAGAACTCACAGCTAAGTTCTTCCTTTCCTAACAGTGTTCTCTCCGAAAAGTATCTCCAACCAAATCTACGCAACATATTCCTCAAATCTCCCTCTAGACCTAATCGCTCCATATCCTCCCAATTAATTTTGAAATAGCTAACAATAGGAATCTTAGAGAAATGGGTATACCTCCTCCCTTCCCTATCATTAAAGATCGAGAAAGGAGCGTCGTAACGATCGGCGATGTCCGGAAGGGGTTGGTTCTCAGTTGGTGCCGAGGAAGTCCTTGCCCTCTTTCCTGTTCTTTGTGCACGTGAACTTTCCGCCATTTGAAAAAGGGTGCAAAGTGTTGGGTTTTGATGGAGGAAGGTTGTTGAGTAGTGGGCTTGTGAGGATTGAGTGTTTTTGTGTGAATGGATTTTGAGGTTTAGGAGAATTGTGAGTTTTGGGGTTTTGGCCGAGAGGTTTTAAACCTCTGCCGCGACATGGCGCGTGCCACTAGTGCTCTGGCGCACGCCAGTATAACCCTGGTTGTTGACAATGTCTCGCTGATGGTCATGGCGCGCGCCACCGTGTTTTGGCGTGCGCCATTACTGTCTTTGGTGCGCAAATTAGTAGGGAAATCTCCATTTCGATTGGTCATAAGCACAAAGTTCACAGAAACGAGTAAACAAACACACGAAAACATAGATTTTTATTCAATCAACACTGAAAGTGGCAATGACAATCTACGGAACAAAATTTAAAGCAAAATATATAAAGAAAACCCAAAAAAGTACAATTAAACCGAAAAGAAAAAGGATTTCCCTATCACTTTCTTCGCAAAAGGTGCGTTTTGTTCTTGCTTTGTCCGCCATTGTCGAAGTCGTTCCAGCCGTGTGTTCGTTAGAGGTTGAAAGGGCTAAGGCCCGTAATGGTTGGTCGTAAATTTCGGATGTGGGATAGAGAAAGTGTATTTGGCAAAATGTGGCTGGTGCTTGGAGGTTATGGCACAATGCGGCCCTCTCAGAATTTATAGGTTCGGAATCTGCCCTACCTGGCGTGCGCCAAGTGGTATGGCGTACGCCAGATGATATGGCGTGCGCCATTGTTCTTCGTGAATGAACAGTTCCTAGGACGCCGTCTATATACGGTGTACTATACCTATAGAAAATACATACAAACTACAAACTTATAAGGTACAAAATAAAATTAAATCTAAACTAATTTTTTTTGTTTTTCTTATTTTTTTGATTTTTTTTTGGCTTTTATGTACGCTGCGTTCCTGGAAAGCTTGAAAACCAGACGCCCCATTCCGATGGGTTATACTTAGACGGATTGTCAATTATCGTGACTTTTTCGGCGTAGAGCCTAACAAGGTCATGATGTATGAGCACAGTCGCTCGATTGGCGTATAGTACTCTCTCTGATGCAATCACCATCAAAGGTTTAACTTTGATATCCGTCGCTCACATAACTCCTCAATCGCGTACCAAGACGAACTTCCTGGTCTCGCAACCCTTTCAGCACGAAGCTTAACGGGGTCTTGACGCAACAAGACAGTTCTCTCGATTTGCG
>SOPF01027189.1:0-26126 GCA_012979155.1 Hypericum perforatum | reverse complement strand
TTAAAAAGAGTAAAGAGAAGAATGCTTATCAAAGATGATTAAGCTTCCTTTCTTCACCATCAATCCACAGCTGAGAGGAGAGTACCATTTTCGTGCTCCAAGTCTCTGGTCTCTCTCTCTCTCTCTAATGATAATAATGCTCATTATGAGCTAAAAACCAAAAAGTCAACTAAAACTAATCTAAAACTCCACACTAATGCCATTGTGCTCCACTAATGTCTGCCATAATCCCCCAAGTGCGTCCCTCTGAGTGTCTAGGCCCTCCATTATGTTTTCCACTTAGTTGAGTAAGTGGAATGGCCAATAATCTGTCACTGTCTGTCGTTTGCGCGTGCCATTAGTGCCACTGGCGCGCGCCATATCTTCAATCAGCCGGTCGTTCGCATCCTCGAGCATCAATGGCATGCGCCAACAACCTATGGCGCGCGCCATATCCATCAGACTTGTACCTCTTGCTTTTACGACTTCGATTCCGCCCGTGCCTTCGCGTCATCGATCACGTCTCCTCCTCAAGTCCAGGAATAAACACCTAAAATCACACAAAACACAATAAGAAAGCGTAAACACACTCAAAATCACAAAGAACAACAAAACTAAAGCAAGACGACAAGAAAACGACTAAAACATCCTAAAAAGTCTAAAAAGATCCTAAGAAATAAACACAACGAATGAGTGTTTTAGGCACTCATCAGACCCTCAGAGGAGATCTGCCATCCTCAGAGGGGAAATCTGGAACCTAGAGAGGTAGCATGGGCCCCACTCAAGGAAGAGGAGCACGGGGTAGAGGGGGACCGGACAAGGTATGGGACCCACCACCGCATTAGGAACGAGAGGATGCTCACCTGCACTTCCTCCGGGAATTCTATGAACAATACCTTCGATGCCATTTCCGTGAATTGATGCTTTGCTTCTAGATCTTTGTCAGCACGGTTGTGACCCTCCTCATCGTCGATGTTGGCTGCCGCTGCTGCCTCTGCAAGTTCGAGTCCTCCGTTATCTTTGTCACCAAGGTTTGCTCCGTCCCTAGAGTTTCTTCCCCCAATTTTAATTAATTAGTTTTACCCAATTTGTGAAAATTTTGAATTAGGCATTGGGAGACTACACGAGGATGATCAACAACTTCTCCCTACTATCGATGAAGAAGGAAAGGAGACCAGAGAAGAGTCGGGGAAGGGAGAGGAGGTTGGAGAGGATTCGGGAAAGGCAATCTATTTTGAGTTTTTTTTTTGTCTTTTTTGTTAGAGGGAATAAAAGTGATTTTACATGACTAAAAAACAAAAAATTGAATGCTGACATCAGCAAAAGACCAAAAACTAATATTTTGATAAAGAGTAGGGACCGTATATCTAATTCTAATAATCCAGGGATCCTACTAAAAAATGGGCATGAACCTAAGAATAATTTACACTATAATAAATAAATATTACGCAAGAACAAAAATTAAATAACTAAAGAAATATTCAATAAACACAAATATTAAAAAGATATACCTAAGCAACGAGATATTAAAAATGACATAGGAAGGGACGAAATGGCTTCCGAGAGTTGCAAATAAACATAATTCTAGAGATTTTGTATTACGTCAATCTTTAAAACTGATCGTCACTATCATATGATACATATTATAAAAAATACTAATGTGGCACATTTTACAGTGTGCAATCCATCCAAATAAAGCTCCAATAGATCCCCACTAAGTAGACGTATAATCTTAGATGTTCCGAGGTAGATTAGAGTGTTAAGTAGACGATAATTTAATATGTCAGACATCATTCTCCATCTTAAAAAAATCAAATCTTGCTAGCAAGTTTAGTTTATTACATCACAAATCTTCCCAGGCAATAATCATATCGGCTTGTAAGATGATAAGATCGGCTAAGATATCATTCAAAAAAACTTTGTACATCGTTGGGTATGTTCTTCAATAATTCGTTTCACTATCCCAATTTTCCCTCCACACACTTTTCCTTTTATGTAGGATTTTTTTACAAAAATATTACTTCATTGATTAGTTCTGACAAAAGAAATACATGAAATATGCCATGGACATTGTTTACGTGGAAGAGATCAATCCTTATTATGGGATATTGCTACCAATTCCATCTAATTTGTTGAGAGCTGCCAGACATTTTTCCTCGTCAAGAAACTGTTGGTGATGAATGTCATCAATTGTGTGCATTTCTGGTCATATTCTCATTTTTGTGGAAGAAGCAAATATCATTTTATTCTTACATATTTACAAAGATATTTACTCATTTTTTATGACACGAGAAGAAATACGCAGAATCAGGCAATGGTTGTTCAAAAAAAAATCTTGCATTTGATTAAATGACACGCGTAAGAGAAATGAACAGAGTCTTAGAATTTCAATACTGTCCAATTATAATTAGTGATATAAAGATTTACTTTTATGAAAAAATATTTTCTCTCACCATGCGCAGAAGCTCCTTTTAAAAAGCAAGTGAAATTAGATCTTGGTTGCTAGATTAAGTCATTGTTGTTTCCTTATTTTCCTAGCTGGTACATGTTAGGAAATTTAAGAAAAGTTTTTATTTCTACATTTTTTTTTATAACTAGTTACACCTATGAGAAATTATACTTGAACATTCATGTGGTTATGCTAATATGTTGTTAAGCAAATATGTACTGACTTGAAAAGTTTCTATACAAACAATCTTTTAAAAGAACTATTTTTTTAATGATAGACATATTGCGTTTCATATTACTTCATATCCAAAGATTTGATAAATTGACTAATCTAATTTTGAAATTTGCTAGACATTCAAAATATGATAAAATTTTCCAAACAAATATTATTAATATGTTGATAAGCAGATTATTATTATTATTGAGCGTGATGCACTATTATTCAAAGTACATTATCAATTCAATCAACTAAATATGTTTATTTTTAAAAATTCAACTAAATATGTTTATTAATGACAAGTTTGAGATGAATTATATATATTGACTCTGGGTTGTCAACCTCTTGATTCTCCTAATTCGATCTAGCGGTCGTTTGTGTGTAGAAGTTGTTCTGTACGTTGCGCATCTTATGCAATTATCAAATAATTTCTAGTATATTTTGTCCATATTCTAGTAAATTTAACATATAAAAATAACTTCAATATTGTTTAAGCTAGTTACCATTATCCAGGCTAGAGTACCACAATTTTAAAAATTCAAAACTTATAGGTATTGACCGGGAGTAAACTTCATTCATATCATGAGAAATTCTGTAATAGATAGTTTATAATAGTTTAATTACCAAACATCCCACTAAATAAATTCCATTTTAGTTTCCTCTCTCGTACTTTACTTGGCGAAGTCAAAATTTTCCTTTAATATATGTATTCCTAAATGTTTCTTGGTGTATCTCACTATCGTCAATTAATTTTCTTTGTGCTCATAACAATGTTATCAGTCACTTTCAGGCTTCGGTACCCACTCACATTACAAATTCAATGCAATGAGATTTTGATTTTTTTTTATATTACCTCACTAATTTTGATATTTTCCTTCCCAAAATTTCCAATTCCGAAATTCAGTTTAACCCGGACCTTTTCTAATCAGTCAATCCCATCCACCGCAACACGAATTGATTAAATGGTGAAGTGACAAAGTTATCTTTACACACACAAAAAGTGACGAGGTTATCAAACCAACAAACGGAGTCCCGGGAAACCATCCCGACTGATCCAGTGAGGTAGGTACTAATGAGATTTTTTTTACCATTAATAATTCTATATCATCAATAATGACAACTGATGACTCCTAATTATCAGTATCTTAGTTATGATATGTCCCTAATTTTACAATGAAGCGGTATTGTTGATAACGATATGTTATGTCTTAAAGTGATTTAATTCAAAATATAGATGCATGTATATATATAAGTTGTATTTTTTGGCACATATAATCATTTCATGATAGATTTAAAAAAATCTGTGTTAATTTATACATACAAAGTATGTCAAAAAAATCGTATTAATTTGTAAAGACAGTCATTTTATTCATACCTTCGATGATTTTGTCCACGCAATGATTCTTGCATGGAGTTGACCGTATCCATCAAGGAAGGTAAAAAGAAAAGGAAAAGGAAAAGGCCCGCAATATGCGATCCCAGGAACTTGAAGCCAAACCGCAAAAGAAGACTCGAATGAGTTGAATTCTACTTTTGACCGGATCGACAAAATAAAAATGCAACGATCCAGAATCTAATAAGCTCAAAACTTAATGGAGAGGTTTCACTTTTGTCATTAAAGCAACAAATATCTAAATCCAAATCCAGGCGTGCGCGTAAGTGTACATCGGCCTAATCTGCATGACCACCGCATGAAACACAGCGAGTAAGAGTCAGAGTCTAAATTCCTGGGTCAAGGTCAACCCGAGTGCCATCCACTAGCTTTAGAACTTATGAGGTCACCTCGTTTTTATAAGTACGATTTTATTAATAATAATGATATTGATATATACATTTTACACGTATGTCAAGCGAGTGTAGAAATAAGGAGATCATTGTTCATGTATTTTGTATATCCTTTCCCAATTTTAATACAACTTTTATTTATAAAAATAGATTTTTTTATTCTTCATCCACATTTTGCACCATTGGTTCATATACCCCGAGAAAAAATAATTGGTCCGACGGTGTTGATGGCCGTGGCCGGTTTTGCTCTATTCTTTTGGTTATATTTAGTTTTTAAATCTAATTTACTTGTATAGTAATCCAAGAAAGTCCAGCACTAGCTCATTTAGTTATTGATGGTCATAGCATATTTCGGGATCTTTTCTGAGAGTTTGTGTAACAAATAGTACAGAGTGAAATAATAAAAAATTGAAAGAAATTTGACGCCAATTAATTATAGAGGCAGAAGGAAAGTGATTTGGTACGTACTACACAGTTGTGGGTATTTGCCTGGTCTCAAACAAGCACAATTAATATAGTACGTACTCTATACTCTGTAATTTAACATATTTTTCACCAATAACTATGTGGTTTCTTTTTATTTTATCTATATTGATAGAAGTTTTCCGAACCAAGCTACAAAGTGACCATATCGAGCGATAAATATGAAAAGAGATCAATAAAATTTTTTACAATTTAAAATGAGAAACTTGTATAATCTTTTTAAAAAATTCAGAAAAAAGCTTGAACTTTCTCTGGGCGAATCCAACCAGATATGAAGGAGACATTATACAATTTGAATAACTTGTAAAATCTTTCTAAAATTTTGAAAAACTGGTCTTGATAAGGAGTCATCATATACATCAGAGGGAGGAGGGAGAAGGAGGAGGGTAGAGGGAGGAGGGAGAAGGAGGAGGAGATAGGCGGAGGAGGAGGGCGGAGGAAGAGGAGAGCAGAGGAGGATAAAGAGGAAGAGGAATGAGGAGAAAGACTAACGGGCAAAATCGACATTTCAAGTCCCTAGTTACGGGAGAAATTTTTTTATTCCGGTACCAGGGACCTTTAGGTGTTATTTAATCAAATTCGGGGGACGAAATCATCTTTTTTGAAATAGTATGGACAAAAATAGTAATTTAAGCAAAGGAGAGGGACGTAAGGAGAATTTATCTATCAACTATTCAGATAATTTTTTAGTGATATTTTTTATATTCATAAAAAATTAAATTTGTTACCTTTTTAAATAAACTAAATCTTTTATAATTTGTAACAATTCTTATTAGTTTTACTAAGTGATAGTATGTTTAATCGCAAGAAATAGAAAATATGTTGAAATACATTTTCAACGACAAATAGAAAAAATTATACAAATAGCTTTCTCTTATTTATTAATAGCTATTTGTATTAAATTGGAGCAGCAGCAATATAAGTTTAAGAGACTATATCGGACCAAGTATAAGATGAGATGTAGTTAGTTCCTCAGTGATTTGAATTTCTATCCAAGTTGTTAACATCAAAAGCTTTAGGCGAAAAATGCCGACCAGAACTTGTGGTAGTCAAGTCTTAAATTTTGATTGCTTGGGCTGTAAAGCACTACCGACTTATCTTGCTAATGTTCGCCATTTAAGCTGACAACCTTAGCTAATACATCCCCTCAGTGCTAAAAGCCCTAAAGTTCTCTTAGATATTGTACTTTAATGGTTCTTTTCACTCATTTCAATTCTCATTTATCTTGCAAAAAATCGAATTCTGATTTCAAGTTTGAGTTTAGCCAGCCTTTTGTGTTTCTAATTGGAGAACACTTTTGACTATAGGGTATGAAGGGAGATGATGGACCCACGTTGGAATTGGTGTAATTGGGTCAAATGTGGTCTTTGTTTTCAATTATTACTTGCTTATTACCGCACGAGCAATGGTAGGCACATATTGCTTTCATTTTGCAACCTGTGATCCACCATCTTCGCATAGATATCGCTAGATGCTAGTTGCTTTTACTGAGGAGGCCTTTTGTAGGACGAGTTTCAAATGTTCTACCACATAATGCTTTTTTCGTAAAGGTTGAATTTTTATTGATACTCCCTAGATGCATACAATACACCCGCAGGAGAATTCGATTGTACATCAAACCAACCACTGCACTTAGGGCCGAGCTTATCTGAATTCGGATTATCTGAATTTTTTACTATTCAAATTTTTTGAAATTATTTTTTTTATCCGAATCTAAAAAATAAATTATCCGAATTTAAAATTATGTGGTTATTCACATTGTTTTTATCGGCGGTCCGACCGGTCAGACCGCGAATCGGCCACTCCACCGGTCAGAAACTGATAATCCGACCAGGTACCTTACCAACCGGGTGGTTTTTGGGATTTTCTGGTCAGACCGGCTGGTCGGACTAGAAACCGGGAGCGGTTCGACTGGAAAATATTAAAAAAATAGTATTTTTTTTAAAAAATAATTTTTTTTAAAAAAATTTGGTCTGACCGGCCATCCGACCGGTTGGACCGGTCTGACTGGAGATCGGCCAGTCCACCAGGTCGATCTCCGGTCCGATTTTGAAAACTATGATTATTCATTAGAGTTAAATGATTTGAGACAAAATATATTTATGTATTAACATAAAATTAGGTGAGTGGACTTTAGTTTTTTATGTCATTTTTTTGTGAGAGTTTTTTATGTCATTTAAGGGCACTCTATTTAAGTTCCAATGTATGTCCATTCACTTCCTAATATATTATATATGTTATATATGTATTGAAATAAGTACAACTCATTAAAATATATATTATATGTCTCAAAAATTTGGATTTTCGGATAATTCAAATTAAAAATTTTCTTATCCGAATTTAAAATAAAAATATCAGATAATCCGAATCCAAAAAAAAATCGGATATTAGATTCATGTATTGGATTCGTATATTTTTGCTCTCCCGACGGTCTGTGCAATAGTAATTCTAGAGGGCGTACCCGAGCTAATCCTACATATACGGGTAGTCAAGGGTGCAATGGTAAAATCCTAAAATCCGGTAATAAATTTTTCAAAAAGAAAAACTCTGTAGTGGTAAAATTCTAGTAGAAAAACACATCATGAAAAAAAGGATCACAGATAACACTTCAAAATTGCTCATCACATCTTTAGCAAACTGAAGCAAAATGCCATATACCAACAATTCCTCGGTGTATTGTCATGAGGAAAAAGTTCCCTGTCTTCCTAAGTTTAGTCGAAAATTTACCAAATTAGTAGGTTATGTATATTGTCGTAACCTCCCCCAATTCTAGCTATTTGAACTTACTAGTTTGACAATCAAAATTTTGTTAATTGTTAAAATGGTGTCACGGCCGCATTAGTGGATCGCATCTCATACTTATAAATGAAAACCTATACTGGAGTCTGGATTTGTTCAAATAATTATATTGGTCCTTGTAAGAAATAACTGTAAAGTATGTTTTATATTCTTTATATTTGAATTCAAAATATTCGTTTGTTTTAGAACTTGGATCATCATAATTTTCTTTAATTACTTATTAAAAAAACATAAATCGAGTAGGGAATACAGTTTTGCTAATTGGATCGTAACTGGGCCTGGATCCTGGGCCTCTTCTTTAATGGGCCAGATAATTTCCCTCCTCTTTCTGCCACATGTAATAACTAATAATCCCCAAAACAAAAACAAAAAACGAAGCGCCCCCCAATTTCTAAAACCCTAAGATTTTGGGCTCCCCTCCTCTCCAAACCCTCGCCCCTCTACGCTCTTCACCATTTCTTTACGCAACATCGTTAAGGTATAGTTCTTTACCCTTTCCCTTCCGTTTCTTGCCGTTTAGTGTACTAATTAGTGTCGTTTAAGGCTTCTTAATTGTTGTGTTTAATTTTTTTTTTGGGTGAAGATGAAGAAGAAAAGGGGTAGTGGCGAGGATGTGTTAGGCGCCGGTGTTGATATTAAGTCTCTAATTGATGAGCACTCCGGGTTTTTCGACAAGTTGGTCGAGCTTATTCCTGCGAAGTTCTATCTTCCCGTCGATGATAAGGATAAGGTGTGGTACCCGGGGCTTAGCAAGGAGGAGAAAGCTTTAGCGAAGAAGGAGTCGAAAGAAAATATTAGGAAAGCGCGGAGGGATAGGATGGATCCGGAGAAGTCGTCCGCGTCGACGCTTGATTTGTTGAAGCAGAACTTGGAGAAGGAGAATTCGAGCGGTGAGAGTGATGATGATGAGGAGGAAGTTGAGATTAACCCTAAACTGACGACGGGGGGTTTGGAAGATGATGGTGATAGTAAGTCGGTTACGTATGAAGAATTGAGGGAACGGCTTCGTCGCAAGATTGAGGAGCTGCGAGCGGGTAGGAACGCAGATGGGCTGGAAACCCCGAGGAAGGTTCAAAGGAATGATAGGAGGAAGATTCATGAAAAGAAACGGAAGAGGGAGTCTGTTCCAGAGTCGGGCCCTTCGTCTGGTAACGTGGAGAAGGAAGTCGCAGAGGCTGCAAAGGAGCTCGAGTTTAGTCATGTTAAGTTGGCGAACGATGAAGAGCCCGGAAAGGGGAAGAAGAAGAGGAAGATTTCGAAGCTGAAGGAGCTTGAGAAGGCTAAAGAATTGGCAGCAGCAAAGAAGGATCCCGAAAAAGGAGCAGTTGTTGCTCAGAAGCATGCCTGGGAGACTGCAATGAGCAGAGCTGCCGGAGTCAAGGTCCACGACAACCCAAAGTTGATAGCACGCAGCTTAAAGAAAGAGAAGAAGAGGCAGCAAAAGAATGCCGAGAAGTGGAAGGACAGGGTCGACACTCAACACCAATCGAAGGCCGAGAAGCAGCAAAAGAGATCGAAGAATATACAGAAGCGAGTCGAAGAGAAGAAGAAGAGGAAGATACAAAAGAGGGAGAAGAAGCTCATGAGACCCGGTTTTGAGGGTCGCAAGGAAGGTTATATCAATTCTACTTCTACTTAGGATGCCTTTAGCAGAAAATTGGTGTTGTCTTTCATGTTTTGATCTACCTTCTCTGATAATGCTCTTAGCTTTCAACAGTTGTTATCTGAAAGGTACATTGTTGGTTATGTTGTCGGCTGCAAGTAGATTTCTGGTATTTTTGCTCTCAATTTTGTTCATCGAATGGAATACCGAGCTGTTCGCACTTACAAGTTTTTATTGTCAAAAGGGATCACGTCTTTTGCATTAGCAGTTCGTCAGTATCATTTCTTTTTAGAGTCCAGTTGTAGGGAAGTGATCGGAGTCGGTTGTTGTGACTAACCCGATCAGCAGCAAAATTACAACTTCTAGAAATATGCATGTCGAAATGGGGGTAAGGATAGTTCAAAAATATATAAGCCGGCCTGTCAATGAGTTTCAATTGTTGTTCGCATAAGGTTGAAGTGGTTGAAACTAGAGCCGAATGGATAGCTTTAAGTTTTGCATCTTCGTCTCTCTCGTTTCCGGAGCACTCCAAAATTGCATCAGAGGATTTATTAGCATCAGAAATAACAGCATATTTTGGGTCCATTTGGTGCCCTCGAATAAGAATTTGTTCCTCATCATTATCTAGACGTTCCAACAGATATATATGACATAAAGAAATAAATCTGCAACTCAGGGGGCTGGCAAATCCAAGTTGCTCTTGGATGAGAGCATTCGAATAGCACACGCATGATGGATTGATTTGCACAATTACACAGTGCACAGCTACTCCATATCCAATAGGGCCTATTCCCTTTTACAACCTGCATCACATTACAATTGGAGAAACAGAGGCCCTCAAAAACTGAAAACAGAGAAGATTTTTTATTGTTGTACAACCTCGAGGCTTGTTCTGCTAACAAGGCTAATGTTGAATAATGTGAGGTCTTTGAAACCCAAGCCTCCAACCTTTGTTTGAAGCAGCCATTTGCTTATTTGCTTATCTTTTTTTTTCTTTCTGAAAATGCATAGCCATTGATTCTGGTTTCGCTTGCTTCACTTACTAAACGAAGGGAGCCATTTTCTTTACTAGTCACACAGAATCAACAGCCAAATTATGAAATTGAGGTCCGATATTGAAAACATAACTGACATCAGGTCTTTAAGTGCGGTGGCTGAGCATAAAGTGACATTGGTTCTCTGTTTTAGAGGACTAGATTATTCACGTCATTTTGGTTTTTTTTTTTCCAAAAGAGTGCTGCGATTTATAATTAATTATTAAAATAGTACCCAAAAAAATTATTACAAAGTCGTGACTTGTTTTTTTCCGTCACGCCATTTTTCTGCTGAACCACCCTGTCACCGACGAAGAGGTACTCCCCCCACCGTCGTCCCTGCTCTCCCCTGATCGGCATCATCGTCGGTCGCCCCCCACTCCCTGGGCAATGAAGACAAAACAACCCCGCCCTCGAACAAAATCGCCACAAAACCCTCCCTCCCCATGCCTGACAAAGAAGAAAAATTAAAAATTCCATCGTTCGTGGTCGGTAATTCGTCTGTGGCCGGTAATTCGTGCGTGGTCTACAATTTGTCTGTGGTCGATAATTTGTTCGTGGTTGGTAATTCGTATTGTTTTACACCAGTTTAGTAACTAATTTTTTCATATTGTTTTCTTGATTTACCGTGAATAATAACACATTTTAGAAGGGCTTGGACATCAAATTTGTTCCAATGTTTGTGAAGAAATAAGCTGACTTATCGTATAAATTTATACAACCCATTTGGATAGACTAGAATTAGATTTTATTTTGTTCTTATACGAGGCTTTTAGGGCGACAGAAATTTGATAAGTTGCGATGTTTTAGTAATCTCTTGTGATATAATTTGAACACCGGTAGGAAATACTAAAGTTTGTTTTTCTTTTTGAAACATTTCAGTGAGCTGTTTGCCCGTGCACTTGTACGCCGACTCTTGTCTCCCACCTCTTCCTCACCTAGTTGGCTGCACTGGACGACGGCAAATCCGTCCTTAATCACATTTCAAAATGTAATTTGGTCAAGTAATTTTAGAGAATATTTGTTGGTTTTACACTTCTAAATTAAGAAGAGAGATGGGTTGCTAAGCGGTTCTCTCCGAGCACAATAGCCCGGTACCATTCAGATCATAGACAGACAAGGACAATGACCAATTGGGGAGAAACCCTTCACTTGACATACATACGTACATATTGCTTTCAAGGAAACTCAATGTCCACAAACCGACATTTAATTTACATAAGCGAGGATTGGAAAAGAGAAGAAAAATGAAAAAAAAAAACTAAAATAATCCATAAAGATGGTACTTTTATTTATCCTACGTTTGAGTATATTATACCCTGGAACCGGTCACCGGGACGCCAGTGCCACCCTTCATAGGGTCCTCGCCGGCAGCCCTTGCTCCGTAGTCGGTGTCTCGGTACCCTGGACCGTACCTGCTGCTGAAAATACCAGCATGGAGCAACAAGACGTAGAGGAGCTGTGTGACGCCAAGTACTATAGCAAATGCCTCCACAACCCTTAGTCTCCATCCTCTGTGCCCTCCTAAGTGGATCTCTTTGCATGCCAATCTGTAACGAAAAGAAAAAAAACCCAACAATCAGATACTCGAATCACGATGCAACGAACAAGATTATACGTACCCGAAGGCTAATGCAGTCACGGCCCAAGCAATCACAGACGAAGATGCGGCCGAGGCTAAGCTGTCGTTCCTCCAAGTCCTGATGTGGTTGCCGCCCAGGAACTTGGACACTATCCCGAGAACGGCGGCTAATATCGCGAAAGTCAGAAAGAAACCTGTCGCTCCGTTACCTCCGAAACCTGAAAATATTTACTGCAAGAGTTAGCAACCCTCCTCCCATGTCTTTCTTTTCCCTTATAACTAATGAAGGGAAGGCACCAGTTAGCTAAATGATATTTGGCCTAATAATACAAGATGTTTCAGAAATCCACTGTTCAAACTACACATAGTTATTGAAATCTATATACCAAACTTGAAATCACCATATCAAACCATATTAATTACCAAAAATCTTAATTTCGCCCCACCGGATATAACTTTTGCCAAAGTAAGCTGTGAGGACTTACTTGGATGGTAGGTTTGGCCATTGATGTACCTATTCATGCACCAACTAGCAAAACCCAACATAATAGCATACATAACCAAGTTCAGGAACAGCAACGGAGCCGCCACATTTCTCCCAACCGTGGCCATCTTCTTGATCTCCTCTTCTTCTTCGAACAAGTAGCTTCCTTCTCCTTGATCGCTTCTTACCGCCTCTTCAGCTTCCTGCTAAGCTATAGAAATAACTCCCGAAGTGTCCAAATGTTGATATAGACAAAGCTAAGGGCATGGGGGTGGGATACGTGGAAGAGAAAGAGACCATGCATGGTTGCTCTTTATTACAGGTGGGAGGACACTTGTCCGGTTATTCTAATTGTAGACAAGACAATTCTCTCTCCTCTTAAAAGAGTAGCAGCAGAAGTTGATAAATATTTAATTCCCATATACTATACGGTGCGTGCATGTCTGGTTTGGATGTCGACTCGAGAGGAGGCGTGTTTGCCTACTTGTCACCTCCACCGTTTCCAACCTCCCTCCATCAGAATTCAATTTCGATAAACTCAGCTCGTGTGTAATATGTTTCTTGCTCTGCCAATGGTAAATATGTGTCACATTGCCACCTACGGTCGCCGTCAAACTCATAGTGGAGTAAATTGTAGTTTTTATAGCATTTTTATTCTCTTCCCGTGAGATTTAAATTCAACATATGTTTAAGTACATTCAAGTTATTATTACTTGGATCAAATTTATTGACATTTGATAACTTGTAGCATAGATTTAAATTATTGAATATTGACTAGAAATATGTGACCACGACTATTAACTCGTGATTATGATAATGATTTGATGTAAACTTTCGTCAATTAGAATTTGAATTATTGTCACTCCAAGCTTAATACTCAACCCTTCTCCTAGTTTTTTTATTCTCTTACAGTGTTACATAGCCATAGGCCATAGCCATACTTTTGAGAGCCGGCAGTCTAATAGCTTCTTTTCTAGCCAAAATTAAGGATTGGTAAAAAAATTAACTTTAAATTTCAATGCCTAATCCGTACTTTCATTTTTGTGTGTATCACGACTCGGGTCTGGAGTCATACTAGCTACCAACACCTAGCAAGATGCCACGAAAGGCTGGCAAAGGAATAAGGCCATCCGACATCCCAAACCCACGTCATGCATACAAATCAGTAAAAAAAAAAAAATACTGAAAAGCATAAACAAGTATCATCCACCTCAAAAGAACTGACTAAGATTGTGTTTATTATTACTACCAAAGGATATCAACTTATGTATTAGATATCAAAAATCAAACACATTAAAATATTATGCTTAGATCACTTAGTAGGAAATCTATATGAATGAATGGATTAAGTAGCCTAAGAAAAGGTTCATAAAATATTAATAGCAAAGGAAGGCGGAGGCAGAAGAGGAGGAGTAGAAGGAAGTGGAGGAAGAAGAGATATACCAAGATTTTTTTTTCAAATCTGGAATTTGGTCCGACCGATTGGACTGGTTGACCTGATAATCGTCCAAAAAAGCGGATCGATCTCCGTGTCAATTTTAAAAATTATGCCACTTTGTTATCACATTTAACACCCGAGTTTTTTTAGTGTGATTTATAATCATTCACATGCACTAATAAAAAACTTTACAAGATGTCGCCCTCTTGAAATTAACACAGGGCACGAATGTTTAATCTATAAAAAAATTATTTAAAACAATATACTATTTTGTTGATATATATATATATATATATATATATATATATATTACAATCAACATACTTAAAATCTTTTTGTATAAAAAATGACATTATATGTTATTTCACATATAAAAAATTTGACATGGGGAATGCCTCGACAGTTGCATCTAATATTATTTGACGACAAATATTTTGTAAAAGTAGTAAAGACAATTGAGTAACAGATAATACACAGTAAGTTAAGAATAAGTTTTCAAATATTAGTTAATATTTTTTTTTATCTCTATATTAAAATTAGGTAAGAAGAAAGACATAGGTAAACTGATTTTACACCTAAAAAATGAGAAATCTTGAGATTATTTCCATAAGACGTCACAAGAGGCATTGCATATTTGAAGAGGATGAATGTGATATCTTAAATATGTTAAGAAATGTTTGATATGTTAAAAATATTTAAGTGATTTGATTATATTATGTATATTAATGATATCAACTTTATGTTTTTAACAAATATCGTGAAAAAAAAAATTCAAAACCAAACGTTCTTGGCTTGGACTTTTTTTTGGATGAATTACATCCTCAAATTTTCAACAGTGCGCAAGAAAAAATACGTTGTTATATCAACTTTCATTTATATATGATATTTCACTCCTAAAAAAGTGAACACTTATTTCTTTGGCTGGTTGTAGAGGTGAACAAACAAGCGGAAAT
Organism: Hypericum perforatum; assembly: GCA_012979155.1. Taxonomy (NCBI): domain Eukaryota; kingdom Viridiplantae; phylum Streptophyta; class Magnoliopsida; order Malpighiales; family Hypericaceae; genus Hypericum; species Hypericum perforatum. The sequence continues at coordinate 11,321 of SOPF01027189.1, read as the reverse complement.
TCGAATAGAACTAGATTAAACAATCCAAATAAAACTAGAATTGGAAAAAATATTTCAGTTCAGGTTTGATTTTTAAAAAAAATTGGTTTTTGGGCCGGGTTCGGGTCCAAGCCAACAAATCTGTTGGACCCGACCCAAACTAAAATGTAAAGACGAAAGCATTCCCATTTCCCAGTTATATAGTTTCAATTAATTCTGGGCCTTTTAATGTTGTATGTGATGCGGGCCTTTTAAAGGCTATATCACAGAAAGGAGTAGCAGCTTTATCAAAAATCAACGATGTGGACTTTACATGATAATAGAAATAAGGGAAAAGTACACATAAGTACCCTGTGATTTGGCCTATTCAAAAAATAGACCGTGTGGTATTTTCTTCCAAATTTAGTACATGTAGTTTATTTTAGGGACAACTTTAATCTTGGGCAGCTTTGAAGACTGTCCAACCACGTGGCATTGCCACGTGAGTGCCACGTAAGCGCTAGAAGGAGGAGAGGAGGAGGAGGAAAAATAGGAGGAGGGGGGAGGAGGAGGAGAAGGAGAAGGGAGGAGGAAGAAAAGAAGGAAAGGGTGAAAAGTGAAGGAGGAGGAGGAGGAGGAGGGAGGAGGAGGAAAAAGTGAAGGAGGGGCGGAGGAGGAGGGAGGAGGAGGAGGGAGTAGGAGGAAAAAGCGGAGGAGGGGGCAGAAGAGGAGGAGAGAGGAGGAGGAAAAAGTAGAGGAAGAGGTGGAGGAGGAGGAGGGGCAGGAGGAGGAGGAGGAAAAAGAACAGGAGGGGGCAAAGGAAGAGGGAGGAGAAGGAGCAAAAAGCGGAGAAGGAGAGAGGAGGAAGAAGATGGTGGAGGAGGCAATACCACGTGATGCTTATGTGACATTAACGTGGTAATGCCACGTGGCCGGGCAGCCTTCAAAACTGTAAAGGATTAAAATTGTCCCCGAAATACAATTACAGGTACTAAATTTGGAAGAAAAAAACCACACGGTCTTTTTTTGGAACATGCCAAACCACAAAGTACTTATTTGTACTTTTCCTATAAATAATGATGGTGCACATTATAAGTCGAAACTTGGAGACTTGTTACTGTGTTGTTTTGCAAATGGAACTTTTGAACTTTTTATTTGTATGTAATTTTTGCCTTTTTATTTGAATTATTGCACTTGTTAATCTGTTAAAAATTTTGGTATGTGTATTCTCATGATTGTGGCTACAAATGGTTTGGGTCCAGTTTGATCCAGAACCAAAGTTTGGGTCTAGGTCAGACCCGTTCTCATAAATAATTCAGTTTGGGTCTTAATTTTGACTCTTTTGGGTTTGAGTTTTTTAGGTCTAGTTCAGGTTAGGTCATTTGCTCAACCCTAGCTAGTTGTCCTAACAGTTACGCTGGTCTCTAGTTTCTGTGGCAAGGAAAGTATCACTATCCCCACGTTAGTCATCTACGGAGATATCTAATTACGTAGATTTTTTTGAAAAATTACCTCCTAGTTCTGAGGTTTATTCTTTATGTACTTATGATCTCTATATTTTAAAAATTGATACTTTTGTTTTTTAATTTAGTTAAAATATCCTTTTAGGTCCATGAGATCATAATCAAAATTTTAGTTTAGTTTGTTCTCCATGTGCAAGAGGAATGAGGGTAGTTGAAGAAAGAGGAAACAATTTTTATGTGGGAAAGGATTTCGATCATTTTATGTGCATTTTAGCTAGGGAAAATCTTGATTCTAGTCTCAGGATTCCTGGAAGATATTTTAACCAAACTAAAAAGACAAAAATATTGATTTTAAAATAATGGATCATAAGCAGAAAGGGACCAAATCTTAGGGACTAAAGGTAATTTGCCCTAGAGTTTTTTATGAGAAAAGTGGGGTCATACTCCTATATAAATCAAAAAGTAAAACGAAAAACTACCCATAACATAAGTGTCGAAAGGGAGGGTCGTGCACGACCGTGGTTGGTGACCTCAGAAGTGGGATATCCTCTCATGAAGTCATGGTCGCTAGTTTCGATAAAACTCTCTTACGAGAACTCTGTGGGAAAAATCTACTAGAAGGAAAGAGCACTTCGATGTTGGCGGAAAAACTCTCTTACTCATTGACTGTATGAGTACATTGGGGTAGGCTGATGCCCTGTAAATTATCTAAATAAATATCAAGACAAAAGACAAAGAGAACTTTTGAAATGACATTTCCAAAACTAATCTCGAAGGCATACTTCAAGAGGGCATCAACTAAATGGTTGTCCACCCATCAAGTATGCTGCATTTCAATCTTTGAGCTCCTCTTCAATAACTCTCGTGCTCTCAAAATCAAATATGCCAAAGGGTGGACGGGGTCAGGCTCATGACCAATGCACATGATACCCTAGGCAAAGTCCACCTCCACCTAGACTCTCTATAATCTCTGCTCTCAAGGCAGCTCTAGTCCAAAGATTAGAGCCCATAACTCTTCAGCAAGAGAATTACAGCTCTCGATGCTCCTAGAAAACTGGATACCCAACTACCACTTAATTCACGAATGATGTCACCAGCTCCAATAAGGCATGGGTTTTCTAGTGAAGCTCTATTTGTATTGAGCTTAACAAACTCATGCCCAGATCAGTGCCAGGAGGTAAGTATCACTTGATGGGGAGGGAGATGGGGAATGGGTAATGAAGTATTTTAGTTTGCTAGGACACAAACAAACTCTTATACTTGTGAAGTAATGAGAAAGGAGGGGCGTCTAAACGTGGTCTTCAGCTCAAAGATTGAGTCATTCTGCTAACGCCAATGCCACCAACAGGAAGTAACAAACATTGTGGCTCATGGTGGGTCATCTATAGGGGAGGAGGTGACCAAAATATTAGCTCAGAGGCAGCACCGAGTGTTTATCTCAATATTGAACCCTGGAGGTGATAAGATTGATGCTCATACTGATTTGGAAAACCTACAATCATGAGATATATATATCAGTGACTCGGTCTCTATACCATGTGGTGGCAATTATCGAATTTTCGCATCTAAATGAAAGGGAACTTGAAGAAAGGGACATTGTTCTCGTGTTTCAGTTTGCAAATTTTATATGGCTTCACGATGGCTATCACAGGGGAGGAGTGTCGTTGAAATTGGAGATAGTAACTAGATTAGGTAAGGAGGAGTTGGGAAGAAGTAGACAAGAGTTTGTCTATTCAAGGGAATAAAGTAATAAAAAATTATATTAACTCTCAACTTTGGTGAAGTATCTGCTTGAGCTGGGTGAAATTGGTGAAAATAATTTGTAAGTTTAATGTTTAAGTGGCATTAACTATGATTAACGATTGTTAGCAAGAAAATTTTTTTATTACCTAACTAAAGAAAAATAAAAATAAAGTATAAAAAATAAAATCACCACATATTTATATTCACTTCACCAAATAAAAATTACTTCCGCGAAAATACAACATTTGATACAATATTATTTGTTAAAATAGATTTTTAAAATTATTTATTTAATTATAAAAAGTGAATTTATTTTTAACAAAATATAAAATAATTCAAAAAAATTTAAATATCTATAAATAAAATAAAATATAAATGATATACAATCTAAAATTATCTCCTCTTCACTACATAATCTCTTCTTTCTATATAATCTCTAGATCTGAATGACCCCAACTCCCTAAATTATCTGCCATTTCAAGCTCATTATAATTCTCTACCTTTTTCCACCAAAAAAAAACTCCTCCATCATTTCTTAATTCTAAAGAGAATCATAACTCTCAATCTTAATCTACCTTTCAGTTTTCTCCAAATCTTACTCAAATTTCTTTACATCAACAGAAAATTTCACAATACACACCTCAAAATATGTTTGAAAATGTGCATCCCAAATCATTCACATCTTAGTTTGTTATAATTTTGCCTTATTATAATTAAAAACTCATCATTTTTGTATATTTATTATAATTTATATTTAAAAAATTAATAGTATTCAATATGAAGATAAATTAGACCATGTTAGAAAAATATCATGTCAGATTGACTTGTGTATGAATAAAAAAATTATTTATTTGTTTGTTGACCTAATTGCATCACGTCATCGCTAGAAATAGTAGGAGAAAAGAAGACAAGATTATGGAAGAGCTTTAATTAAAGAATGATGTTATTATTTACATCATCATGAGATAGTTGGGGTCATTGTTAAATGGTTGTCGTAGACAAAAACTAAGTATTTTTTTTAGTTTTTAAAAAGTACTTTATACTAATGTTTTCAAAATCGACCCAGAGATCGACCTATTTTTTGGGTGATCATCGGATCAATCGGTCTGACTGGTCATACCAGATTTTGCATATGAAAAAATAGATTATTTATACCCGCTGATTGAAACTCAAATCTCGAATCTCAAAGTGTTGAATACAAACATCAATATATCAAAAACTCGTTTCAATAATATCAGTCACACCAAATTCTGTAAACTCGTTCCAATAATATCAATCACACCAAATTATTCATATATTGTGATTCTTCTCATAATGATGCTAGCCAATCTTCATTCTCACAACTCATTCCAACAATAGGAGGTAATGGGTCTTGAAGATCATCTTTGCACAAAATATTAATAAGATTAGTCAATATTCATTCTCCCAACTCGTTCTAAATCAAAATAATACTAAGAAAGATTTCACAAACCTATATGCGCTTATGCTTCCCAATTTGTACTTGACTCTTGATCACAAATTTGTTTTTCCTCTAACATACTTTCTAATTCTTCTTGACTAATATCTCCTTTCGACTTTTCATCAGTGATCCAAAATATGTCTTGTCAATGGATTCATGATCAACATGATCAAATGACTGTTGTAAACATTTTTTTCCTAAAAGATTATAATATTCCTTAGTCACAACGCACAGCATTCATGAAATCAGAAGCATTCATACTTGTCCCATAAGCGCAAATTATAGTGAATGTAGACCAAGTCATTAAGTCTTTCATGTGCCAATCAATTTGTTTTTTTTAATAAACTCAATTGGATGTGCTCCAATTACGTTCACAACCCGATAAAGAAGTCGTTTGACCAAGAAATCTGATTGCCAACTTTTGCAAAGTTGGTATGCTCCCTACAAAAGAATTCTACCATTTATCTGCCAAAAATAATATCCATAATTGTCAGACAGACAGACAATTTCTATATATATCCTATTTTTTGCTTGATGTTCCGTCTGTCTCACGGTTCTATAGATCAGACTGTTGATAATATCGCATTTTGAAAACAATGCTTTATACAACATATTTATGTACAATAACACACAATACACAAGTGTATTTTATATTTAGTTATTTATAAATATCAATGTCAACAAAGAGCATCATCATTTTTTTTGGGTGAATATTAACTTTAGTTTATTGGGCTTAAACTTTTGGGGCTTTAGACAACTTTGGGCTTTGTTCTCTTCCCAAGCAAGGTTTTTCCCTATTCGCAAGAGATAATGTTTGAACTTCCGACCTCTTCAAAAGAAAGTATGATATGTTGTCATCTTACCCACCATGCATTGGTAAGAGCATCATCATTTCATTACTCTTACATTAACAAAAGTCGAAGCTCATATGAATGAATGACCATATTACAATGTTCTTCAAAATTAGATAATACTAAAATGAATATTTATATCGTTGATTTAACTATGGTAGGATCATAAATAGAGACAAAAATAAGTATACGGTTAATGTATAAATCTATATGATTCATTCTTGAGTGTTGTCATCTTCAAAATCTGATCTGATCGATGGTAAGATCATAAATAGAGACAAAGGTAAGTATAAAATTAATGTATAAATCTATATGATTCATTCTTGAGTGTTATCATCTTCAAATCTGATCTGAACGGTATAGACAAAGATAAGTATAAAGTTAATGTATAAATCTATATGATTTATTCTTGAGTACTGTCATCTTCAAAATTCGATCTGAACGGTATGAATATTTCTGTCATTCCTAATTATAAATTTTGACATTGATGTGAAAAACAAGCCATCTTCAACCTCTCAATACCTTAAAAAAAAAACCTCTCAATACACCTCCATTTTCAAAAAGTCCCTCCATTTTCCCAATCCCCCGATTTATCCCTCCAATCCCTATTTAATAAAAAAATGGGCTCTTTTTTTCCTTTCAAAGATCCCAGCCAGACCCCTTCTCAAGCCCCGGGCTTAAGTAACACCCTAACCACCACCACCCCCACGCCACTCTTCAAGGTCCCCAAACTCGAGCCCAATTTCGAGCCGTTCGATGGCTCGTTGGAGGTCTACCCATTCATTCCCGATTCTACCCTCGACACTTCTCTATATTCCCAAACTACCCCTCCCCCTCCCTCCTACTCCCCCGGTGGCCCTACCGGCCCCATTTCCCCTACGGACCAGTACACTCCCTACTCGGAGTACTCGCGCGTCTCCAAGCTGTTCCCCGCCGCCTTCTCCCAGCGGATCGGAGATTGGTCCGGTGAGAGCTCCGGCTCTGACTTTAGCCGCGCCATTGTTCCATTCCCCCGCGAAAAGGCTCAGTCCGTATCCGTGGTCCCTGCCCAGCCGAAGAAGAGGAAACTCGCGCCTCGGTCCAGCGAGCTGGTGCGGGTCTCCAACATGTCCGAGCACGACAAATTCCGTTTCCGGGAACATGTCCGCCGCACGCGGATGCTGTTCGACGCGCTTCGGATATACATTGTGGTGGAGGAGGGCAAGCGCCAAAAAAACGGCCTGGCCGAGGGCAAGAGGGCCCGTGGGGACCTCAAGGCAGCCGAGGTGATGGCGAGCGGCGACCTGTGGCTTAACCGTGATAAGCGGATAGTGGGGCCCATACCTGGTATTGAAGTTGGGGACGTGTTCTTTTATAGGATGGAGCTGTGTGTGGTAGGACTCCACGGTCATACACAAGCAGGGATTGATTACTTGACCGGGACCCGGAGCTCCAGCGGCGAGCCAGTCGCGACCAGCATTATCGTTTCAGGTGGTTACGAGGACGACGAGGACGCTGGTGATGTTTTGATCTACACGGGGCAAGGCGGGCAGGACAAGTATTCTAAACAGTGTATGGATCAGACGTTGGAAGGAGGGAACTTGGCGTTGGAGAGGAGTATGCATTACAGGATCGAGGTAAGAGTGATTAGAGGGGTTAAGTACGACGGGAGCTCTACTAGTAAGGTCTATGTGTATGACGGGTTATATAGGATCGAGAGCTACTGGTTCGATGTGGGGAAGTCTGGTTTTGGTGTTTACAAGTTCAAGCTTTCGAGGATAGACGGGCAACCTATGATGGGCAGTGCCATTTTGGAGTTCGCTCATAGTTTGCGGACTCAGCCCTTGAATGTTAGGCCCAAAGGGTATCTGAGTCTTGATCTTTCAAATAAGAAGGAGAGTGTGCCTGTTCTGTTGTTTAATGATATTGATGAATACCATGATCCTTTGTACTTTGATTATCTTCCTAAGACCGTGTTTCCATCTTTTGTGATCTCTCATGGCACTAGTGGGAGTGGATGTGATTGTGTTTCAAGTTGTACCGATGGATGCTTCTGTGCTCGGAAGAACGGTGGGGAGTTTGCTTATGATGAAAATGGGTTGTTGTTAAGAGGTAAACCACTCATATTTGAATGTGGGCCACTCTGTCAATGTCCGCCGAGTTGTCAGAACAGGGTGACGCAGAGAGGGTTGAGACACAGACTGGAGGTTTATAGATCAACAATAACTGGCTGGGCTGTTCGGTCTCTTGATTTGATACATGCTGGTGAATTTATATGCGAGTACACGGGCATTATTCTCACACGGGAGCAAGCACAGGTGTTTGCGATGAATGGTGACAGTCTTATCCATCCATCCCGTTTCGCCAAAAAGTGGACAGAGTGGGGCGATTTATCAAAAGTTTATCCCGATTACAAGTATCCATCTTATCCCTCCGTGCCACCTCTGGATTTTGCAATGGATGTCTCGAGAATGCGTAACGTTGCTTGTTACATGAGCCATAGTTTGACACCAAATGTCATGGTGCAGCTGGTGTTATATGACCACAACAATTTGATGTTCCCACACCTCATGCTTTTTGCGCTGGAGAATATCACCCCGTTAACAGATCTTTGCCTTGATTATGGTGTTGGAATGCCAGGTGAAGAATGTACAAGCAAACTTGCAATTTGCAACTGATTTGCTTGAGGAGGCTGTGAAACTTTGTATGAGGTACATTTACATACTCTGAGATTTTCGAAGTGTTGTTCAATACGAGCTGTTTTATGGCTATGTTTAATTGCTTTTGTTGCACATTTTTTGATAATTTTCTGCGCCATTAGTTTTTCAATGCTGATGACTTCATAGAAAATTGCAATCCTCACCTGAAAATAGTGCAGACACCAGTATTTTTAATGCTTTTGAGTTGACGTTCCTCATGCTTTTGCTCCATTCTCCGTTTTACTGTCAGCTTGTACCTTCGACTCGTATTTATAACCTTACGATCTCATTGTTGTGATACTTTTTTTCCTGCAGGTTAAACCCATTCATGAAATTTGCAACTGTGGACTTCTTATTATGTATTTGCTCTTTGATTCGCTGTTTTTTGTCCCAGGAGGAGGCACATATGTTCTACCCTCGACTCGGATGTGCTGAAGTTGGACAGGAGTTTTGATATATGTATATCATGACAGAATGATGCAGAAGATTGACCTGGAAATCCTTATAGCTGATGCAACAGAGGTTGCCTATATTCCTGAATGTTTCAACTTATATCCTCCTTTTGATATGTCGGGTAGTGTTGTTGTACTTTTCCTAAAGGTTTCAACTTCATGCTTTAGGGTTCGCTGTTATATATTATACATTACTAATCCCATGGGTCTAGTTATCTCGGGTTATAAAACGAAGTTTGTGTTTCTTATATATGCAATCTCTTAAAAGAAAAAAGTTATGAGATCACAAAAGCTTGGATACTATTCACTTACGTAGATGGTTATCGTGTTAGATGACTGATCTGACTAATCCACGGATGATAGATGAAGCTTGTTTGCCATTAGAGAACCATTGGCACAGCTGCTAAGTGTTTAGTAATCTTGCCATGTTTGATAGAAACACAAGCAATTCTTTGCCATGTACAAGCAGACACCATGTCTGAACTCTGAACCATTGATGCTTCTATAAAGAATTTGGACGGAGTCACGCTTGAGATGTTCCCGTTCCATTCTTTTCTAGTTCCGGTCGTCTAGCTTGTTTCATCTTCCGCTTGCGCCATTCCTCCAAAGCTGGACAGCATTTCCACAAGTTAGTTACACAACCAAGCAAAAGTTAGTTAAAAAAGAGAATGACGGTGACAAGCAGATGTAATGAACTAGAGGTCTTAAATGAGAGGCAGGGAGAGTTTTGGGACTGAATTGTATACACCGCCTCAATAGGGTATAAATTGGAATAGAAGGAAATGCAGGGATCATACTGATATTTTGATATAAACCCTCAAGATTCTTGTTTGAGGGAGATACTTGCGTTCTTGGTTCGAAAGTATGGAGTCGGAACCCGTACTTGGACGTGTTCTTGAACGAGTGGACGTCGGAAATTCACAAGAATAATGTAAACCCTACCTTGTCTTGATTTAGATTTTCTAGTCTTTTCTCTTTTTCGGGTGTTAACCGATATGATTGGATTGAGCTTTATGAGAAATTCTTTGAGATTAACCCATTTTTAGAAGTGTACAAAGATAATTTAGTAGCTGATTTGTTGATTAGGAAGGCGAAGACGTGGTACCGATCTTGGTGTACAGGGAACAAAGAGGCCGACTGGGATGAATTTGTAAATGCTTTGTGTGCGCATTTTGACAATGAAGTGGATGTTGATGAATTATTGTTAGAGGAATGTGTTGCGGAGAGTTGTGTTTTTGAGTATTCTTGTGGACTTGGAAGTGGACACCAACTGGGTTTTGATGAAAATTCTATTTTACAATGTAAGGGAAGTTGGATTCACGATTTCGAGAAGAGAGAACTTTTGGTTATGGACCAGGAGGTGCACTACATGAAGAAAGATTTGGTTCTACAAGGAGGTTGACGATGATAGAGTTTTGTTGGTCAAACCTAATTCATGTATTTTTGTTGTTGACGTGAAAGAGGAAGTGAGTCCTGAGGTGGACAAGGATACAATTAGGATCTTCGACAATTGTTCCACAAGCTTTATTCAATCATGAAATATTATTTTTAGAAAAATAAAAAATATTAAAATATACATATCATTATCTCATGAAAAAAATGCAGATATTGTATAAAAAAATGTCAGTATGGCATTATGAAAATATCAATGCGATCTAGTCTAGATTTCATATCGTATGGACTGATTTGTACAGTTCGTATCCAAACCAAATCTTTTTGTTATATATATGTATATGGTTGATTAAGTATGATATATTTAAAAAATTTTACTTTAACGAGATAAAATCGTTGAGTTAAAATAGTGAAGACTAAATAAATTCATTATTGGTAATATAATTATTATATATTTTTAAGAATTCTACGTGATGACCGTAATTTGATAAGAACTTTGTTGCAAGTAGAGATTATATGATAATTATATTATAAGAATGTCAAACTTGATAATTTATACTCATAACTCTAATATTTAATATTATAATAATTTGTAGATTCCTATTGTAAAGAGAAATTACATTGATGATTAGTTATATTTTAAATTCATGTGAAAAAATAACCAATGGTTATGCACTCACGGTAGTGCACTTGTGTGAATATTAACAACAAAACCATACTTGTAAAAGCTACTATAAAGTAAAAAGTTTAAACAATTTGTACGTCTATAAATTCAAGTATTTAATATTTTTTATAACAATACTAATATTGTTAATATTAATGTCTTGAGGTTTGTAAGTGATTATTTATGTTTTTGTGAATTTTTTGAGAACATTCTTTTAAAAATATAACTAATATTTTTTGGTTGATGATTTGAAATTACCAAGATGTAGTAAACATAGCTAAAAATAAGTTTTTAATGGCAAAACTGATATATTTGGTTAATGAATGATATAGTTAAGCATGTTAATGATGAATTATTATCTATTTCAATTAATTTCAGTCTCAATACTAATGATGATCGGAGAATTTTCCAATAGTACTTAAGTTGCCAACACTAAATTCCGTTTCAACATTGATTTCAAATCAATACCAATTTTTTTTATCGACTTAAAAATGTTATCAATTTAGAAACTTCATTTTGTAGGGATACGTATTTGGTACTAATTTATAATCAAAACATTTGTTTCCTATAACCGAAGGTTGAATTTGAAAAAAACCAAAAAGGTAGAGGGTGTATATATTTCTTCAACAGAATATTTAAGAGCAAAGTGAAGTTAAACCAA